>BQNB010136148.1:0-14939 GCA_026074375.1 Tanacetum coccineum
GTTCCATTATGCTTTATGATCTATGATCTAGAGCCTTTGTCACTGTCTTTTGATTTGCCGTTAGTTTCGAGATCTTTAAATCTTTCTCCTTGAGATCTTTGCCATCTTGCGATCTTGTGTCTTTTACCGACATGCTCATACTTTGCATCATTTTGAAAGCTTGCTAAGAATATCCTTTGACAATGTTTGTCGTTATAATCTTGAAGATTATTGAACATCAGAGTTGCAGAAGAGTTTTGTAACTGTTGGGATTAAAAGCTTCTTGATGCTGTTTGGAAATTACTACTGCTAAGTGGAAATTAATACTGCTTAGGTTTGTTACTGCTGTTAAGCAAAACTTAGTGCTGTTGATAATCTTAGTGAAAAATAGGCTAAGTAGTTAGTATTGTTAGTTACTACTGCTAGAGTATATTACTACTGCTAGTGTAACTTAATACTGTCAGTTACTACTGTTAATGTAACTTAGTACTGCTAGAGTAAAGTTAGTACTGCTAGAGTAAAGTTAGTACTACTGATGAAGAATGAAGAAAAATATTCTAAGTAGTTACTACTGCTTGTACACAGTTAATGCTGCTGGTGTATAAGTTACTGCTGCTAGTTCAGAGTTAATGCTGCTGATACAAAGTTACAACTGCTGATAGAGTTACAACTGCTGATAAAGTTACAACTGCTGAAGGATTACAACTGCTAATGGATAAAGATTACTTATGAGATATGTATGAGATATTTTTGTAAAAGATATGTATAAGTTATTTGTTTAGAAGATCATGATAACTTAGGAAAATATTGTAAGCTTGTTAGGACTCTTTGGTGTATAAAAGGAGGTCATAGGGTATAGAGCTCTATGTACCAAAATCACATCACAAAGTATCAAAAGATTCATTCATAGAGTTTGTCATAGCTTCAAGGTTTTGTAACCCTAACACTATTAAGAGTGTTCGTTTTATAGTAAGGCTGAAAGTTTAGTAAATTATTTGTTATTGATCTTGTTTATTACTGTTTCATTGAAATTCTTCTTAGTATCATTGGCTAGATTCCACATAGTCTTTGATATTCATAATCAGAGTTTCTGGCATAGTTGTTTTGGATTTATTCAATACAACTTAAGCTTATACAAGCTAACCAAGATCTATTATATTGGGATCAACAAGTGGTATCAGAGTTTGTGAGAAGCTTTGAATAAGAAGAAACTTTACCACACATAAGATCTATTTTTTCAAGAAGCAATAGAGTCTCAATATACTCAAACCATCAAGATACCCATACTCTAATCTGGTGATCTCTGGAAGATGAGGATGGAGCAGTACCTACAGTGCATTGATTACACTCTATGGGAGATCATAGAAAATGGTAATGCACCCATAGTAACAAAACTTGTTGATGGTAAGGAGACTGTTATCCCTCCTACAAATGTTGAAAAAAAGGCACAACGAAGGGCAAGGAAGAAGCACTTTGTTGATGGCCTTACCTAATGAGCATCAATTAAAGTTCAACTCATACAAGGATGCTAAGACACTGATGTAGGCTATTGAAAGCAGATTTGGAGGTAATACTGCTATAAAGAAAACTCAGAAAAATCTTCTGAAGCAACAATATGAAAACTTTGCTGCATCTAGCATAAAAGTGATTAAGCAAACCTATAAAAGGCTTCAAAAGCTAATTAGTTAACTGGAGATGCATGGTGAAGTTATATCTCAAGAAGACATCAATCAGAAGTTCTTGAGAAGTTTGTCACAAGAATGAACTATGCATACTATTGTGTGGAGGAACAAACCAGATATTGAGACATTAAGTTTGGATGACCTCTTCAACAATCTAAAGGCCTATGAATCAGAGGTCAAAGGAACATCTAGCTCAACCACAAACTCACACAATGTAGCCTTTCTGTCCTTTGGCAGCACTAATAATGCATCTGGAGCAGTTCATACTACTAGCACTCAGGGTGCTGCAGATAGCTTAAAATCTGCTAAAAATTTAAGTAATGCTATGATTTATTCTTTCTTTGCTAGCCAACTAAGTATTCTACAGCTTGATAATAAAGATCTTCAACAAATCGATCCTGATGATCTAGAAGAGATGGACTTGAGGTAGAACATTGCTATGCTAACTATGAGAGCAAAAAGATTCCTGAAGAATACTGGAAGGAAGCTGAACATGACCAATAAAGAAAGAATTAGGTTTGACAAGTCCAAGGTAGAATGTTTCAACTGTCAAAAGAAAGGACACTTTGCAAGGGAGTGCAGGGCACCCAGGAATCAAGACAGTAGGAACAAGGAGCCTACCAGAAGGAATGTGCCAGTTGAGTCAACTACTTCAAATGCCTTAGTGTGTCAATGTGATGGCTTAGGCTATGATTGAAGTGACCAAGCTAAAGAAGGTCTAACCAATTTTGCTCTCATGGCTTATTCTTTAACAAATTCAAATTCTTCTACAAACTCAGAGGTATTTA
The DNA here is from genome assembly GCA_026074375.1 of Tanacetum coccineum. Lineage (NCBI taxonomy): Eukaryota > Viridiplantae > Streptophyta > Magnoliopsida > Asterales > Asteraceae > Tanacetum > Tanacetum coccineum. The sequence continues at coordinate 2,450 of BQNB010136148.1, forward strand.
ATAACTCAAATTGTTGTTCATCTTGTTTAGAATGTGTAAAAGATCTAAAAGAACAAAATGAACAATTAGTTAAAGACTTAATAACGGCTAGGATAAGTGTTGTCTCTTATAAAACTGGGTTAGAATCTGTAGAAGCTAGACTGTTAGTCTTTAAGAAGAATGAGTCTGTGTATGAGGAAGATATAAAACTTTTAAAACATGAAATCTATTTAAGAGATTTAGATATTACAGAGCTTAAAAGGAAGTTAGAGTTGGTTACAAAAGAAAAAGATGAGGTTCAACTTACAGTACAAAAATTTGAAAATTCATCAAAAAGCCTAAGTGAACTTCTAGACAGACAGATAATGGATAAGTGTAAAACAGGATTAGGGTATAATGTTGTCCCACCTCCTTATACTAGGAATTTTATGCCACCAAAACCTAATTTAGTTTATCCAAGTCTAGATGATTTTGTTGATATGAAAGAGACTGTTAGTGAGTAGTTGAAAAGCTTACTGTTGAGACTAATGAACATAAGACTGCTAGGAAAGAAGATGGAACCCCAATTATTAAGGATTGAGTGTATGAAAGTGAGGAAGAAGATGTGCCTAAGATTAAAATTGTTAAGATGTTTAATAAACCTAGTTTTGCTAAGATAAACTTTATAAAGTCTACTAAGCAAGTAAAATCTCCTAGGAACACATCAGTTGATAAAAATAGGCAAAACACACCTAGTCCTAGAGGAAACAAGAGAAACTGGAACTAGCAGATGTCTTAAAAATTAAGGAATGATTTTTAGATGTTCAACAAAGCTTGTCATGTGTGTGGTAGTTTTGAACATTTAAGGAAAGATTGCAATAACTGGTATAATAATCAAATGTTTGAAAAACCAGTTTGGACAAATTTTCAAAGGGTGAACAAATAGAATTTCTCTAAATTAACTCACCCCAGTCCAAAAAGGAACATAGTTCCAAGAACAATATTAACTAGGTCTGGCCTAATTTCACTTAATACTGCTAGACCAATTAATATTGTTCAACCAAGAACAACAGTGAATAATACAAGACCCATGAAAAATGTTATTAATAATGCATATTCAACTGCTAGAAGGCCTTTTAACAAAATAACAACAACTAATAACAATAATTTTAATAAGAGGGTTAATACTGTTAATGATAAAAATGTTAATGCTGCTAGGCCAAATGCAATAGTTAATACTGCTAGGCCAAAAGCATTTCTTAGTGCTGTTAAGGGAAACAAGGGAAATGTTGTTAAGGCCTCAGCATGTTGGGTTTGGAGACCAAAACATAAAGTTTTAGACCATGTCTCTAGAAACAATGGTGCATCAGTGTCCTTTAAAAGATTTGACTATGTTGATGCACAAGGCAGATCCAAGTCAGTAATGGCTTGGGTCCGCAAAAAAAACTAATTTTCTTACCATTATGTGCAGGGCAATCCACAACAAGATTTGAAGGATAAAGGAGTGATTGACAGTGGATACTCTAGGCACATGACATGAAACAGATCCTATCTTACAGATTATGAAGAAATTGATAGAGGATTTGTTGCCTTTGGAAGTAATTCTAAAGGAGGGAAAATTACTAGGAAAGTGTCTCACAGATGTGTGAACCAAAAAAATAGAAAGAGTGACTTTGTGAGCTAAAAGAAATGAGAGAGTTGGTGAGAATAAAAATAGAAAGAGAGATGTGTGACATAAAAACAGATAGAGTGATTCAGTGAGAAAAAGAATTTAGAGATTTAGTGAGAATAAAAATAGAAAGAGAGCTGTGTGAAATAAAAACAGATAGAGTGTTTTGCTGATTAAAAGAATTGAGAGAAATGGTGAGTTGAAAAACAGAAAAGAAAGAAAGTCAAAAACAAATAGAGAGAATTGTGAGTAAAAAAAATTAAGAGAAATAAAAAACAGACAGAGTATTTATGAACCAAAATGTTACTTTGATGATGAAAAAGCTATTTGGAATGGAATTGGAGTTAATGCTGGTAAATCAAAGTTAATGCTGCTAGGCATAAACTTACTACTGCTTGTGTAAGTTAATGCTACTAGGCATAACTTACTACTGCTCGTAAAAGTTAATGCTGCCTAGGCATAACTCACTACTGCTCATGCAAGTTAATGATGTTAGGCATCATTTACTACTGCTGGGTTACTACTGCTGATGAAAGTTACTGCTGTTAGGCATAACTTACTACTGCCAGTTTAAGTTAATGCTGTTGAGGGTGATTTCATAAATACTTTGATTCAGGGTTTCATTCCATCACTTACTTAATTTTAATCTTTGATATACTCTCTAATCACAAACCCTAACTCAATTTTATCGTTAATCGTCAAAACCCAACATCAATGGCTACTCTAAAGTTCGCTGAAACATATAATTTAGTCGCGTTTTTGTCTAAACCTGAAGAAAGTGATGGGTTTGAACAAATTGTTGATTTTCTAAATGCAAATCCCATCAATTATGCTTTAATCGTCAATCCCACCATCTATACTTAATGCATTAAGTAATTCTGGACTACTACAAAGGCAAAAACTGTCAATGAGGAAGTGCAGATACAAGCCCTAGTGGATGGGAAGTAGGTAATCGTCACTGAAGCCTCTGTAAGAGAGATCTTTAACTTGTTGATGAAAATGGTACTAAATGTCTACCCAATGCTACCATTTTTGCAGAACTGGAAAGAATGAGGTATGAAAAACTTACATAGAAGCTTACTTTTTACAAAGCATTCTTTGCTCCATAATGGAAGTTTTAAAGCCATACTATTCTGCAATGCCTAAGTACTAAGACTACTGCATGGAACAAATTTAGTAGCACTATGACCTCTGTAATAATCTACTTAGCTACAAACCAAAAATTTAACTTTTCGAAGTACATATTTGATAATATGGTGAAGAACTTAGAGGGTGGGGTTAAATTTCTAATGTATCCAAGGTTTGTACAAGTGTTCCTGGATAAACAAGTTGAAGGAATGTCTAAACATAAAGAGATTTAGGTTACACCTTATCACACTAAGAAGGTCTTTGCTAACATCAAAAGGCAGGGAAAAGAATTTTCTGGTAAGGACACCCCTCTATTTCAAATTATGATGGTTCAAGCTCAAAAAGAGGGTGAAGGTTCAGCAATGCCTACTGATCCTCATCACACACCCACTATTACTCAGAAATCTATATTAAAACCTCAGAAGAAACAACCTAGGAGGAAACAGAGGAAGGACACTAAGGTTCCTCAACCTAGTGATTCTATAAAACCTATAGCAGATGAGGCTCCCAATGATGAAAATGTAACTACACATTCTAATGATCTACTGCTCAGTGGTGAGGATAAACTGAAACTAAATGAATTGATGGAACTTTGTACAAAACTGTCTGAAAGAGTTCTTGCTCTGGAGACTACAAAGACCAATCAAGCACTAGAGATTGATAGCTTAAAAAGGAGAGTAAAGAAGCTTGAGAAGAGGAATAAGTCAAGAACGCCAGGGCTTAAAAGGTTAAGGAAGGTTGGTAGATCTGCAAGAATAGAATCCTCTGAAGATGAAGGTTTGGGTGATCAGGAGGATGCATCCAAACAGGGGAGGAAAATTGCTGACATTGATGAAGATGAAGAGGTTACATTGATTGATGAGAGTCAGGGGAGGAATGATGATAATTTAATGTTTGATACAGGTGTTTTAGATGAGCATAAAGTTAAGGTTGAAAATGTAGTTAGTACTGCTGAAGTAACTACTGCCAATGCTATAACAACAACTGTTAATGAGTTGACTCTGGCTCAGACGTTAATAGAAATCAAAGCAAATAAACCCAAGGCTGTTACAACTGCTGCTACAACTGCTGTTATAAGACCCAAGGCTAGAGGGGTTGTAGTTCAAGAGCCAAGTGAATTTACAACAACAACATCACCTTCATAATCATCACAACTTCCACAAGCTAATGACAAAGGCAAGGCAAAAATGATTGAGCCTGAGGAGCCTTTGAAGAAGAAAGATTAGATTATGTATGATCAAGAGGTTGCTCTAAATCTTCAAGCTCAATTACAAGCTGAATTGGAAGAAGAAGAGAGGCTTGCAAGACAAAAGGAAGAAGATGCAAACATTGCTGAATGGGATAATATTCAAGCTATGATAGATGCTGATTATGAGCTAGCTGCAAGATTACAGGCATAAGAGCATGAAGAATTAACCATTGAAGAAAGGTCAAAGATGTTTGTGGAACTTATATACAAAAGGAAGAAGCATTTTGAAGACTTAAAGTAGAAAAGCAGAGAAGAAAGCCACCATTTAAAGCTCAGAAGAGAAGTCAAATGTCTACCTATCTGAAACACATGGCTAGATACAAACACAATCAACTGAAGAGAAAAAACTATGATGAGATCCAGAAGTTGTTTGACAAAGAAATGAAGAGGGTAAATACATCTATAGATATGGATTCTGAGTTGATGAAAGGCAGTGAGACAAGAGCAAAAGGAAGTTCAAAGAGAATAGGAGAAGATCTTCAACAAGAGTCTACCAAGAAGCAAAAGATGAATGATGATAAGGAGAAAGAAGAGCTTAAGCAATGCTTTGAGATTGTTCCAGATGATGGAGATGATGTAACTATTGATGCTACACCCTTGTCTGTCAAAATTCCAATTGTTGACATACAAGAATCTACAAGAAGGGAAGATAAGAAAATGCTTCTTTTAAATTATCAGGAGCAGATGTTAAGACTTAGGATGTATTTGATTTTTTGTAAAAAATTTATTGCTTAAGAACTTTGATAGAGAAGACTTAGAAGTTCTTTAAAGAATAGGTAAAGCTAGATTTAAGAAGATAGAGCCAGTGGATTACATGGATATTTCTTACATCTTAATTTAAAGACCATGTTTGAACATCTTGTTGAAGATAGTATATGGAAGAATCAACAAGGATTAGTTAAAGTGCTGAATTAGAAGCTTTTTTATTCTTGTGGAGTTCATTGTGTAACAGTGCAGACCATACCATATTATCTATTGGTTGAGAAGATGTATCCACTTACAAAGCACACACTACATCAGATGTTTAATAATGTGAAGCTTCAAGTTGACTATGAGTGTGAAATGGCATTTGATCTTCTTAGATTAGTCAAGAAACAACTTAAAGAAGGCTATGTACCTGAATGAAGTGTTTGAAGCATCCTCCTAGTTACAAGATTATAATATTTTAATCAAGAAACTTGAAGATTCAGAAGATGAACATCAAGTTTAAGGGAGGATTGTAGGGATTAAAAGCTTCTTGATGCTGTTTGGAAATTACTACTGCTAAGTGGAAATTAATACTGCTAAGGTTTGTTACTGCTATTAAGCAAAACTTAGTGCTGTTGATAATCTTAGTGAAAAATATGCTAAGTAGTTAGTAGATTGTTTAGTTTACTACCATTTGGTTATATTATACTGCTAGTGGTAACTTAATATAACTCCATTGTCAGATTACTCTGTTATATGTAGTACATTTAGTATGGCTAGAGTAAGTTAGTACTGCTAGAGTATAGTTATAAGTACTGCTGATGAACGAATGAAGAAAAAATATTTTAAGTAGTTACTATGCTGTACACACTTTAATGTGCTGGTGTATAAGTTACTGCTGCTAGTTTAGAGTTAATGTTGCTGATACAAAGTTACAACTGCTGACAGAGTTACAACTGCTGAAGGATTACAACTGCTAATGGATAAAGATTGCTTATGAGATATGTATGAGATATTTTTGTAAAAGATACATATAAGTTATTTGTTTAGAATAGTCATGATAAATTGGATAAATTTTGTTAAGCCTGTTAGGATTCCTTGGTGTATAAAAGGAGGTCCTAGGGTATAGAGTTCTATGTAGCATAATCGTATCACAGAGTATCAAAAGAGTCATTCATAGAGTTTGTCATAGCTTTAAGGTTCTGTAACCCTAACACTATTAAGAGTGTTCGTTTTATATTGAGGCTGAAAGTTTAGTAAACTGTTTGTTATTGATCTTGTTTATTACTGTTTCATTGAAATTCTTGTTAGTATCATTGACTAGATTCCGCATAGTCTTTGATATTCATAAACAAAGTTTCTGTCATAGTTGTTTTGGATTTATTCAATACAACTTAAGCTTATACAAGCTAAGCAAGATCTATTATATTGGGATCAACAGTAACATGTACTTGAGCTTTCATCACGTTTTTTTATATTCGTCAGTCTAGGATTAACATGTGGTAATGAATATGACGGTGCTGGATGAGGTAGTTACACCATCGTCTTAACCTGCATTTGAATGTTAGTGATATACAACAGATATAGACAAATCTTGTGTTTGTCATTCGTCAGTTTCGGTAACGTTAACCTCCGGTTCTGTAAGGACCATTTTATAGTATAAATATTGTACCTGTGATTAGATAGATTCATTATAAGAACCTCCTTGACAGGGTTTCCAGCTCAAAGTGTTAGATGCATTAGATTCACTATACTTGCTAGTTCTACTTACCAAAATGCCTCAAAGCAGGCTGCCACATTAATAGTATTGCTACTATTAAAATGGTAAGAGTGAATCCATGAATTAGTGTTTTAGTGATTGAGTCGTCAATTTATTTACTGGACCAAAATTGATATCCAATTGACACAAGCTTGATTCATATAGAATCTTGCAAGTTACCTACCACAGTGCTGTTTGATGATGACAGTAGAAGGATTTCCATTCGTCATTATGAATACTGAAGAGTATCACTCTGAATGTTCTGGCATAATCACAAGGATTTTGCGTAGGACTCTTCGTTATCACTTATGCTCTACATGTTGAATAATCAAGTGTTTGTCATGGAATGTGTCCTAATGAGAATTTATAGATTGATCTCTTTGGCTCTAGACTCGATCAGTGCATTTTGGTTTTAGTACTCGGAGGCTGGAGCTGACTGCCACCTATTCAATATCAACTAACTCGGAGTGAGAAAGTCAATAGAAGTCGTGTTAATCTCCATGACAAATGAGACAAGTATCTTTTGAGAGAAACTTGAATGGCTGGGAAGGGTTATGCATTGCATCACTAGGTCCATGATGTCTTTCTTCAATACCAGAATTCATCTTTGGGAAGACTAATAGCATATGTATTAACCTGGTTTCTACCTAAAGCTGTATGTATGGCTTCTTTCTTTACACCCTTTATCCTTACATTTTTTTCATTCTTCAACCCCTTCTATGTTTACTAAGACGTCATTACTAACATCTTATTGTGATTGTTCTAGTGTTAACTCATGTCTTAGTCAACATTATTCCCTTTACTCATTCATCTCTAAATCATACCTAAGGACTGCTATTTCTAACTATGAAGTGTCCTTGGGTAGATCCCTCAGGTTCTGGTTGGATCATAGGACTAATATCTAACCTAACCACCTTATGACTTCAAAATATTCGTGAGTTAATAGGTTGTTGGGTATTTATCATCACCATAAAACCATTTGAAATTCAATCAAAGTGTTTGATAAAAATCAAACGTTTAACACTTTGAGAGTTTCATACTTTTGAAATACCTCCTACACATGTGCATCGATATTTGAAATTATTTTGCACATGAAGGAAAGAGTTTGCACTTAAGTCTTAAATATCACATTCATCTATATTACATTTTAATCATATTTTCTCCCCCTATGAAAATAATAAATCACTTAGTATTTTCATACCAATTGATTAAAATGATATTTTCTAAAAAGCGTGTGGGGAGAAGAATGTTTAAGCAGCATGAATATTATGGAACATTTTTCTAATTTCTCATCCTCAACAGTATATGTGTGTCACCTTATAGAAAATATGATTCTATTTGTGAAAAAAGATAAGACACCATAAATATGTTGAGGTATGGAGATAAAGATGCCTTGGTATTACACACATAGTTAAATACTAGTATGAAAAACCGTTCATCGATGGACGTACTCCGAAGAGTAACGCAATGGTATGTAAACATACCCAATGCATAGTCGTTCTTAGAGAAATAAGCACATAATTTTGAAATGACATTGATAAGGTCTTGAAAAATTATGCTTAGATTTCACGTGAGTTTGATACTCAGTTAGCCTTTTCAAATCCACTGAATGTTTTGGATACATAAATTTTAACTTTTATGAGGTGTATCCAACAACATTAAAAGGCTTTTAATTTTAAAAGCTCCCTCTCAAAAATTGATCCACTTATAAAAAATGATTCGACTTTTGAAAATATTGTAAGAAGGGAGCGTTGAACACACACTTTTGAAAGATTTTGAAAAAACCTTTTAAGAAATTCTTGAAAAATTGTGTTCAACGGTTTTGAAAACTGTGAGAATCGTTTAAGCTTACTACGATTGAAAATAACAAAGTATTGATACGCAGCGGAATATAAATAAAGAACAATGTTATTTTCACAAGGTTATTCATTACATACAAGCCCTAATTATATATGATCAGTATAGAATGGTTACCTAACTGTAACAGGATCAAAGAAATCTTTGATCTTAGAGCTAAACCACATACTCTAGACGTCTACATCTTTTCTTGTGCACACAATCACACACTAAAACAATGTCTAGGGATCTCTTCATATACAGAGTCCATAAGACTTACAAAGGAATCTTAATTGCATTAGGAAACTAAATCTTTCCTAATCTTTGATCTTTATCTTTTAAGCAAATCTTTTAGAATCCTCCATCTTTTGTAGAATTCCATATTGTCGACTTTGATCCTTTTGTTTCATTCTTTATCCTTTTGAGCAAGTTCTTTTGTATCATCAAATCAATAATTCCCAACAATCTTCCCCTATTTGATGATGACAAAACAAACACCGAACTGATTCCAAGATGATCCATAATAGCTTAATCTTCAGTAATCTTCATCTTCAATCTGATCTTCCATGAATGAAACAATCTTCCCCTTAACTTAAAATTTCCTTTGAACTTGTTTAAACTTCTTCAACATAATGAAGTCTCCAACATCTTGTTCCATGCCATGCTACCACACATAATAAGTTGCAAATCATCTCTGTAAAATCTTCCCCTTTTTGTCAAAATCCATTAGGGGACTGCGAACATATGCAACTTTGATCTTTACAACTACAAATCATATATTAAACTTCTAATCTAAGATTTCCAATGTCTCAAATTACCCTCCATGAAGCATAATAAGATAAATGAATTCAAGCAGTAGAAACTTAAACTAGCAGTAGTAATAATGACTTAGCAGTAGTAAGAATAAAAACCTTCCCCTCAAGTGGTGCATTGTTGGGAAATATATTGTGAGTTGATAAGACAAAACAATGAATGAAAGGAAACAAGAGAGACTTAAATGACAATTATGGAATTCTACAAGCTGGTGAAGGATATTCTACAAAAGATAAAAGATTCCAAAAGATATGATTCTTAAAGATAAAGATGAAGTTTATTAAAGAATTAAAAGATTTAGTTTCCTTAGACAATTATGTTTTCCCTTGTAAATCTAGATGGACTCTACTATATAAAGAGATCCCTAGATATAGTTTTAGGTGTGTCAAAGATATAAACACCAGAAAAGTGTGTGTGTGTATAGGTGTCAAGTCCTCTAAGTGGCGCCTAGGGTTTGTGTGTTTTAGCCTCAAGGATCTTTGATTCCTTGTTATAATTTAGATAACACGTTCTAGAATTGATCATCTAGAATTGGGGCTGTTAGGAACGTTTGGTTATTAATGAATAATAAAACCTTGTTAAACATCATTGTTCCTATTGTTATTATTCCGCTGCATATTGTTAATCTTTGATATTTATAATCCTAGATGAGATCTAACCTATCTCGAGCTTAAACAATCTTAGAGTCTATCAGATTATTTTAGATTTCACAATTGGTATCAGAGCCTCGTGGCTCTTGATCTTGTATCTAACAAGGTTTTATTGGTGAATTCATGAAGGAAAAAGGAATTGATTTTCTATTTTCTATTTTTGGTAAACTGATTGAATTCGGTGATTGATTGAAATTCGATAAACCTAGGGTTTTGTACAAACCCTAATACGATCAATTAGAAGACACCAGGGTTATTGAAGGTACTCGAATTAATGTTTTTACTAATCAAATTATTAAAATCAACTAGGGTTTTGAGCTTCCATGTGTTTCCGTAACAAGTGAATTCAATGAATTGGGGTTTTCTCCAAAAACTAATTTGATAATGCAGAAAAGGTGTTGTGGTCGCTATGGTTTAAGGGTTTTGTGTACTCTAGTTAATATGCTCTTCTTAGTGGTTTTGATTGTTAGTGGTTTTTAGATCTGGATAGGAAAACCTAATCTAGGTTTTCTTATCTTAGTTCTTGGTTTGTGCATGGTTTTGATGCGGATTGGAAGCATTTATGGGTGAGAGTATGAGCCATCATAGGCTTAATGTGAAGTTAATTCAGGATATGTAGATATTATTGGATAAGTCATTCGTAAATCTTGGTGGCTCAAAATCTGTTTCGATTGTGTTACTATCTGTTCGTGGGTTTTAGGTTTATGAAGAGAAGTTTTTGTCGAGTGGTTTGAAGGGCAGATTTAATGATGATGTTGCTTCAAAATTAATGTGGTTATGTGCTTTGTTTGCAAGTATGTGGGATAGTGCTGCTCCTTGAGTAATAATATGGAAAAGGTAGGTTTATACTACCATATGAAACCAACTACTGTCTCTATTTATTAGTGCTGCTAGGTTAAGCAGTTAATATTGTTTGGATATGAAACAAAGAAGTTATTGCTGCTAGTAGCTGTCAAGATTATGTATTAATGCTGCCATTGGGATATTGATTGTTAAATGTTGCTTTAAGTAAATCAGATATGCATATGGTATGTTAAAGCAATTACAACTGTTGGTGTATTTGTATTGTTCAACGAATACAAATAAATACTGCTGTTATTGAACAAAGAAGCTAAAGAAAGGTACCGTTTCATTGGGCCTCAAGACATGTGAGCTTCAAGGAGATTACAACTGCTATCAGTTTGTTAATACTGCTCAAAGGTATTTGTACTGCTTGCTTCATCCGAGTAATAATATAAACTGTTTGCCTTGTCAGATAAAAGAAGTTAATGCTGCTAGCTTTGTCAGATATCGGACATAACACACATGATGGATCTCGGATAAAACAGAATCACAATTTGTTTGATTTTGGTGTTTACTGTTTGGATTTCTTGGTTTTTGGTTTTAAATGTTCTTAAAAGTTTAAAGGCTCATATTTTATTGGTTTAAATGATTACGAAGATGGTTATTTATCACCTATTTGAAGGTGAAGTGAAATTATTTGGATTTGTGTTCTTATCATATCTCAAATGGCTTACAACATTTGGAGATAACTTGTTCGTGCTTAGAAACGATGTGACGAAGACTTGACGAATCTAGCAAAGGTGTGCGATTTCTCTTATGGTGCTCAATGCGTACATTTGCTATCACTTTGGTTATGTGTCTCATAGAAGATGAGGATTTTGTCAAAAGGTTGCGATCTACTTATAATTTGGTCTTGGTATGAGTTTGACGTCACGTGGATAGTACAAGATATAAGACACAAGTTTGAGTTGTTCTACTTCAGCATCAAGTTCGTTATACTTAGTTTTCTTTATCAGTAATCATTACATAGAGCCTACATTTAAGAAATGGTTAACATATGGGTTTCAGGAGAAGCTTAATGTTAAAATGTTTAACCATTTATATGCTACATCGAGGTGAAGGTTTTCACTACTGCTAGTTATTATTACTACTGCTAGTTTAAGTTTCTACTGCTCAAATTCATTTATCTTAAAGCGCGTCATTGAGGGTATTTGTTAGCCTCAAAATATTGAGCCGAACAGGAAGTTCGTTCATTACGTATACGAGTCTCGGTCATTTAATTAGTTAACGTTGTAATACGAAAGTATCAGAAATCGGGCTCGATAGTTAATATAATATTGTATATGTTTTGGGTTTAATCCCAAGTAAAACCCGAGCCTGGGTCCTAGTTAAATATCCCGCGCGTCATTTAACGCGACGGGGTATATAAACTCTTTTCTATTTAGAAAAGAGTTAGTTGTTCATTCTAAATTAATTCTCTTTTTCCTATTTTCTCTCATCTCTCTCTCTCTCTCTCTCTCTTCTTCCTCTCTCTACAAAACAACTCATCTCTCTTTCTCTTTTCTAGTTCTAATTCGTGTATGTTATATGTTATGAAGTGTTAAACGGGATCCTACAATTGGTACCAGAGCCTAAGTGGATACGTGATTCGTATGTGGTGAAATAAGCAAAAATCGTGGCTTATTTTTTCAAGAACAAGCACACGGCTTGAATTGATTTTGGTCTTGTGGTTTGTTAATCCATTTCTTTTCTTGTTATAATTATCAAACAGGTCATAAGGCTACCATTTGTTGCTTTATACAAGCTTCAAGTTCGAATATTAAGCTTAAACGGTACGACTATTATTCAAGTTCTAAGTGGCGAGTTGTTGTATTTTTAAAGAATCACAAAAAGAAAACCGTGTTCTTTGTGATTATTCATCTCTAACCCACTTAGATTTTAAGCCTTTAAAGCTTAAA
>BQNB010136149.1:0-18042 GCA_026074375.1 Tanacetum coccineum
GGGGGAAGCTTATACACGAGGTTAATCACACCAAAATATGTATCCAACTCATAATATATATTATACGACATGACAAATTCACCCTTTCAAAGTACCAACATTACCAAAGATACAATATTGTGACTGGACCTATTTAAGTTGAAAATACCAACATTACTCATAATATTGGTAAATAGTTTTGATGGCAAAATTCTCGATATTGGTCAAGGGTATATGACCAAACAACCTACGTATTCTCATCGAATTCCACATAATTCATCTTAACAAAAAATACCCATTCCAGGTAATACAAATACACAATGAAAGGGGGAAGCTTATACACGAGGTTAATCACACCAAAATATGTATCCAACTCATAATATATATTATACGACATGACAAATTCACCCTTTCAAAATACCAACATTACCAAAGATACAATATTGTGACTGGACCTATTTAAGTTGAAAATACCAACATTACTCATAATATTGTGTTCTAATCAGGGGCGGAGCCAGAAATTTTTGCTCGAGGGGGCACACTTCGATAATTTTTAGAATATACACTAAAAATTGGTTATTGGGAGGAGGAAGGGGGGAGAGGGGGGGGGATTACAAAAAAGGTAAATATTTTATAAAAATTATACTACATATTTTTGCACTACGGGGGCACTTGCCACCTGGGCCCCCTCCCTATCTCCGCCCGTGGTTCTAATATGCACATTCTAACGACGCGTGTCACCACAAATGTGCATATGGGAACAATTATTGGAAGTAAAAGACCACCCGTAATAGTAATATGTGAAGGGAGCCAAAATGATGCGTGATTTTGCTACGGAGGGTCTTGAGCAAGCGTGAAGGGGGTCAATACTTGACCGAACCAAATTTGATTGTTTGTGTATCTAGAAGGGTATATTTGTGTTGATTTTATTGATGTACTTAGAAGAGACATGAAGAAAAGTACATTGCTACTAACCACTAAGGGGTGGCCTAGTGGTAAAGGCACTAAAATGTAAAAGGTCTCAAATTCAGTAATTCCTTATAGGTACAAACAACCATGATGTAGCACGCCAACATTCTCAAAAAAGGTAGGACCTAACCCGGTTGCAACTTTATATGACCTAAGCCCTATATTCAGAAGTGAGCATTTATTTTTGGGACGTTTTAGCGCAAGTAATCCATAAAAGCAAATACTAATAAAAATGAAATTTAATTAAGTAACCTTTTTAGAGCCAAAAAGATCATCTTCGTCGTCATCAATATCACCAAACCCTCTTTTACTACCTATAAGATAACAATCACATTACAAAAATCAAACTTAAGGCTTGTTTATTTAAGATTTACTTTTGGGCATTTCAACTTATTTTTCATAAGCCTGTTTTTTGGGCTTATTTTGAAACTTATAACCTTTATATTAGTTCATTAACTTATTCATAAGTTTCAAAATAAGCAAAACAAAAGGGCTTATGAAACATAAGCCGAAACTCATATTAATTGATACCTGCAGCAATTTTTCTAGGGTTTGGTCCAGCAAAATCGTCATCCTGCAAATTTAATACAAATTAAATAAATTATTATAATTAACAGTTAATAATGCGGGTAAATAAATAAATAAAATTACTCGTTCGATATGAGATCGTGTGGATGCCATTGGTGTTTCTCAATTCTTGGTTTTTGTTTGGGTTTTAAAATTCGGTTGGTTTTAGCCTTTTAGGGCTCGGGTTTTTGAGAGTGATGATGAATCAACTAAAACATGATACTTTGTATACTCTTTTTAGTAAGTTGCCAAACCAAGCCCTTGTGGTTCTGTTTACGCGTGTTACGGCGACGAGTACATTACGACTAAAGTTTAGTTACGAACCAAATAACAACGGCGAGCTAAGTAACCAGAGAAAAACAAGAAAAAAACATGATCTCGGTTAGGCGCGGTTCACCTGTTTTAATGGTTTCAATTGGTCCTCCTTGGTTGACTCCGTTGGTCCGGTCCAGTTTTTAAAACTATTTGTACTATCAACTTGTTAGCATATAAATTGTATGAAGTTTTATGTGTTTTATTAGTTTCTACGATATGTATAATAGTAACGTGTATTTTTTTTACTTTAAGAGTGTTTTATAAATAACATTAACAAGTAATGGATGTCCGCGCTTCGTCGCGGGAAGTTTTGGTTTAGTGGATGATGGTTATGTACGACATTGTTTTGTTGTGTAGGATTCTTTGTACACATGTTTTTATTAAATGGATTAAAATTCATATTTTGTATAACATTTTACGAATTGTGTAATATTGGTCTGATGTTTTTTTTTGCCCCATTGTTTTGACTTCACATTTTTTTTTCTTAAATGGTTGTTTTGCATGGGTATGTAATATGCCACTTGTAACTTGCTGCACTAATGCTTTGTTGCCGCATAACTTGAATCCGGAATCTGTTCAATTGTGTTTCAACTATTATTTAGGCCTAGAAAAGAGTGAATGGACTTGGAAAAATGATAAAAAAAGGCCTCTCATCTCGTAATGGCATATCTTTGACCAAATGAGTAATTAGATATCTAAACCACAAAAAGGTACAGTTACCACCAATTCAAAGTACCCACAGTAAGCAATTACATAGTTATAAGTTTTGGACCCCTCTCAACCTATTCAGACCCGACCCACTTTAAACAACCCACTCATACCGACCATTTAGCAAATGCCCAGTTCAACTCGTAATGGTATATTTTTTTCATACGTAAAAGGCTTCAAGAAATACAGACGAACCGTTCAAACTGTAAGAGACTGTTTGTTCTTCCAATTCCTTTTTTTCGCCGTTCAACTTATACAAACACCCGTTGTTGATGTTGTGGCCTAATCCAAACACACCTTATTGGTCCAACAGCCTAATTTAAGCTCATTTTATTGGGGCACTTAGCTGATCCGAACTTACTTTGACTTACAGGCAGTCGTTCCAAACACCCTCATTTGTACGCATACATTTGTAGTCTCATGTGGCCTCTTCATTGAGCTGGTCTACTCCACACATACTTTGATTATGCAGCAACTTGAACCAAACACACTTAATTTAGGTAGTGAACGCATAAGGTTAACAATTTCTAAACAAACCCCACTCACTAACCGAACAACTATTACTGACACATTTTTGCTCATTCAATCGTCACAAAAGTTTATAAACCCTAATCTTGACAAACACAAAATCTTATTAGTTTTTTTTAGAAATTCAAACCCGTGCTAACTTATAAAGCATCTCTGAAATAAAAGTACTATGAGTTGCGGAATGAATGATGCATAAGGCCCGCTGTTTATCAATATATTCATACTCACCTGCCGATACTTGCTCTCAAAATTCATCACTACAGCGGGTAACTTCGGCTTCGTAACCTCTGTCTCAGCAGCCAAACCTACCACCAAAATAGCCATGTAACCACGAAACTCATTACATCCTCAATTCAGCTCGAGATCGCTAGTAACCGCAATCAACAAACCTAACACTCCTAAAATCAGTTTCAGTTGATCATATATAAGATACTAATTTTAGGATACTAATTTCACAAAAGTTAATTTAGTCTGTATCCCATTAATCCTAACATACAGAAAATGCATCATATTTCATCTTAAGCAGGTTGCGACACACTTATTTCACGACGCGTAATACTATTTCCCCTCATTGTTATCATTACTATGAATACTAAATTAGGACACTTTTCTACTAACCTTATGAATTTGAACTATACCAAAACCGGCTACTTAGATAAGCGATGACTATTAAAAAAATAGAAGTAGTTATCTTACATGCTTATTGTTTCTACTTATTTGCAAGAATGTGTTAAACTGTAGACGTTTTCCCTGTAATGACAAAGCTATAAATGTTACTAATTAGACCGGATCCATCACAAATATATTAGAAAAGTTGTGACAATTTATAGAAAAAAATTCAATGTGATTTCATGTTTGTCGACCTTGTTTTCGATAAGCAGTAGCCTAGCAACCATCGTCGATCAAGTACTCCACTGTCCAAGATAAAATTTCCAAATGAATATTTAAAAAAAGTCAAAAAAAAGTAAATAAATCTCACAACAAACTCAAAACTCACCTCAAAAGATCCTCAAAAGTTGGTAGCATGATTCGTAGGTAGGTTTTCGTTGGTGCCGACTCCATTTTTGTGGTAACAATAAACCACAGAAGTCAGAATCTCGAATTGAAGGGTGTGTGTGTGTGTGTTTTTCCGGTTGACTCAACGTAAATAGAATAGTTTAGGTGGATTTACTATAATTACAAACCATATAACTGATTCAGCCAGGCTCAGATTGATTAGCAATCGAGAAAAGCGGACACATCCGCCGTGGCTACAAACTTAGTAGCTTGCCCCGCCAAGACACGGTTGTTTACGGCTTTGGTCAAACCTATTCAAATTCATCATAACCTTTTATATTCAACCCTTGAGTTCGTAGTGACGCAAGAACGTCTCACGCGGTACAGAGTGATTAACAGTATAACGCTGCAAATAACAGACCCACAAATAACATGAAAGTGTGTGTGGTCTGCAAATACGCAGGTAATAATACCCGCATTCACACATAACAGTCACACACAACACAACATCACCCATTTCGTTTCTAAATCGCCACCAACACTATCATGAATATTTTTTCTACTATGTTGCAGCAATTATGAGATAAAGGAGTATTTTGGGTTTCATACTTGTGTTTTTAGCAGCAATAGCAGCATTAAAAAACGCCGAACCAATCATGAAATTCACGCACACCACAAATGCAAATGCCGCATCCAACAACTAACACTACACACTACACACTAAAACCCATAAAGGTTTATTACAAATTTGCTGCAGTAGTATTTTTCTAATCCAACAGATAATTTTTTTATCAAATTGATTACACAGTAGTATTACTTCCCTAAGTTGCACGTTTTGCGTGACTTATCAAAACCAACCAAAACCACACTCTATACACACAAAATCTCGCAGCCCACAAAAGCTTTTACATCTTTTTTTTCTCTTTCTTCGCTATGAGAATTAGGTTCAGATGTGTAAAAGGGGGTAGGGACATAGGAAGTTCCAAATTCCGCATGGCTATAAATAAACCCGGTTGTATAGTAACCATTTATACTACATCATTCGGTCATTGTCCCGCCAAATTACGGTTGGATATGCAATGCCTTATTTCATTTCGGTCAGATTACAACAATCATCTTAGCCCATTCCCGTTTATGAAATTAGCAGCCTCTGTTCCAACAAATGACGCTCGACACACATAAAAGCTCCCAACACAATGCACATATCTTTCAATAGGATAACTGAAACTGATTATATGTTCAATACAATGTCAAACACCCCTTGATAATATTAGTGCTAAATATCAAACCTGAATGTTAAACAATTTTCTGTTCCAAACTTTTCTCGAAAGCTTTTTGTTGATTAAGTTTACTACATAACTGAATTTTGTTCCTTTAAAAAACAGTTAAAATACCCATCGTAATTTGCTCACACAAATGCTACAATAATCAATAAAAGAAGGGTATACCCGCCATGGCTGCTGTAACACCCCCAAATCGGGTCGCAACAGAATAATATGTTCGAGAGTGTTACTTCATAGATCAATAGCACAAGATATGAGAACGACCTCTATATGAGTCATTTGAAAATTGAGACATTAGAATAACTAAAATTGTTTGTTACAAAGGCACAACGGCTTAACATGTTCACTTGTAAATGTAAAGATTTTTAAACATAACAAATATCCCCAAAATGTAATGCTTCTAAATCTTTATGCAATGACATTCAAAATAACGACCACCAATGTATCCTTGACTTGCACCTTATTGACCTAGAAAAACATGCTTTGAAATGTCAACATAAAGTTGGTGATTTCACAGGTTTATGTAAATATAATATAGGACCGCAAGACTTCCAAGTGTATGATAATGCAACAGATGCAAACATCACAAGATGTTATTACATTTCCCTAAGCTTATGACACCGAAGCTCGACATGTATGAATTGCAATATAAATTGCCTACATTGCCCTTGATAATGTGCTAACCCGCAACATCCCAAATCCGACATGGTATACGTTCGTTGTCCGGCAAACCGGCACAGTGAGCACTACTTACCCGAATAGGGAGGTCAATCCCAAATAGATCTATTTATAACATTCGCGCTTACTCAGTAATTGACAGTTCATGATAATGGGCTCAGTGGGTTATCACTACTTAGGCAAACACGTAATCATGTTAAAATGTACACTTGCGTCCAATTTGTAAAACAATGCATGTTTCTCACCCCAAAAGTTGTAAATCATTGTAATCGTAAAAACATGGGGCTATGAACTCACCTTGAGTGAATGAATCAACAATGTAAATCACAGAATGAAAATGTGTCACGTAAATGTCCGAATGCAACCTAAATAATTATAGGTCGTATAAGTATAATGTATTTAACATAATGCGGCATCACAAGTTATAGCGTTACATCACCACCTAAAACTCTTTGATTAATTAAAAGAATGAAATAATATTTAAATCGCATTTGTTAAATAATAACCATGTATTTGTACTTGTATACTCGTATAAATGGTTCAATTGTCTTTGTAAAAGTAATATTTATAACGCTAAAACATGTATAAATATTATATAAGTAATTCTAAAATGTTTCGTAAAATTTTATAAAAAAACGAACCAACACTATTCATGTCAGGAAATAGTGCACAAGTATAAAATAGTGCGTATCTTTCTCGTTTTAACTCCGTTTAATACGTTCTTTATGTTCACGGTTTCGTATTAAGAAAATCTATCAAAATATTAGATTTATAATATTTTTATTACTGATGAACAGAAACTTTTACTGTTTGTAAATTATATAAAACTAATTTTATATATTTAATTATCGTAATCTCGTAAAAGTCATAACTTGCTCGTTTTAATTCCGTTTTTAGTGATTCTTTCGAGCACGTCTTCGTAATTAAAAGTTCTATCTAAATAAAATATTTTCCAAAAAGTTTCTGTAATGAACAGTAATTTATTTTTATAAAAGTATTTATTATTGTAAACTTGCAAATGGCGTAACTTCTTCGTTATAGCTCGGATTTTCGAGTTCTTTATATGCTTAATATCGTATTGAGAAGTACTATTTTAATAAAATGTAAAATGAATATTTTATTTTTCGAATTTGATCAGAAGGTTTGATGATTTTTATAAAGTTTTATAAACTTGTTTTTAGAAGTTTTAACCTAAATAAAATGGCTACAATTCATCTACAATATTTTCTACTACAAATCATATATATTTTAAGTCCTTTAATCCATCATCTGTCCAAGTAATGTGTCCATGATAATCTCTCTCTCTCTCATCCAAAGTCCCTTCTCTCACAAAGTGGCCACAAACTCTCTGAACCAGTCTCTACACTCTCTCTCCAAAAAAGGAATCCTCCTCTCTCTCCTCTCCTCAATATATATATATATATATATATATATATATATATATATATATATATATATATATATATATATATATATATACTAGTTACGTAACCCGCCCGACGGGCGGGTTCGCTTCAGTATTTTTTTTAGAAAAGGTTTGTGTGAGTTTTGGTTAATAACTGTGATTGTCGAGTCCAGTTCGCCTTGAACGGATCAAAACGGTTTAGTTAGTTATGGGTGGGTGTATTTTGGTCCAGTTAATATTAAAGTGTTATGTAAGGTCCTGGTCGACCTGTTTTGTCCGGTGACTATCTCGTCATTACAGTTTCAATCTGTTGAGTGATTATCAAAATAATACAAATCATATTTGGCTATTACCTTGACACGTATCAACGACGTGTCTTACCTTTTCCGTTACAAATAATCTATTTTAGCAAATTTAAAAATGATTATTTGGTCTCTAAAATCTATAAGAATAGCTAAAACCACATTTATCCGAGCACTAAAACTCATTTTGGCGACCTCATATGGTAATAACCGTTCATATAACTATTAAAGTGTACCTATACCTGGGCTCAAGCGGATAAGAAAAAGCAGTTTTTATCCCTCCTGATAACACATTGTGTCGGTTCACTATTGGTCCCGACAGAAGTTGAAGTCACAACACCCCACATAACGGGTAAAACGTCAAACAAAAAAGCAGTTTACTTTAATTGCTGCTAGCTTAACAAACATGTACCCATAGAATTTAGCATATTTTTTGTTGTATTCTTTCATCTTCACCTTCAACACTTTGTACTGTCTCTTAGCAAGATCAACCCATAACTCTAACATACATAAATGCAACAATCTAATGAGCTTAGTGACATATTTCACATTTGAGTGTTATAATCTAATTATATTTAATTAAGAAATCGACAATTACCAATGACATTAGCTCTAAAAGGCGATAATGTGAACAATATGCATTTCATCTCTATCAAGAATTCAAACAGTAACCATGAGTTCATGTATAGAGTTTATATGTAGAGATCATTTGCCTCATCATGATCATATATATTTAGATATTTATATATTATAGCATGGTTCTAATCAATGTTTTAAAAACCGTTTTTTTAATTGACCTGATCGAGTCACTGGGTCACGGTTCAACCGGCGGTTCAATTGGGTTTTTCGGCCAAAACCGGCTTCCGATCACTCGACCGGTTCATGGTCCAACCGGGTCAACCTGGGTTTTAAAACACTGGTTCTAATAGAAAAAATAATAACATTTGAATAGATGACTTGAAATATAAACATGCAGTAATTGATAATTACCTTATGAAGTTTACAACATTGTTTTCCCCATAAACCCTTATTGATAGCTTCTGCTGCACAAATTTTTCATTAACATTATAAGTGCTATTAAAAAGGTAAGAAATTTAGACCTTGATGTGGGTAATTCATATTATTGTAAAACTTGAGTAGTGTTCCTTTTAACCCATAACATAAAGTAAGATTATAAGTTGCCTACTGTTTACACATCTCTACCGAAATTAACAAAATGCAGATGTGTTCATTTGAACCCATTTAGTTATGTTTAGATTTTGTTATACTTCTAACACATCAAATTGGTATATAGATAAGAACAACAAAAAGCATTAAATTTTAAGTACTAACCTCTCCTCGCTCTTTCTGTGAGTACTGCAAGGATCAATCTTGACACAGCTTGCCATCCAAACACCTTTAGTGGTTTGAGAAATGTTAAAATAGTAAGTTAAAAATTATCAGGATTAGTGTAAAGGAACCAAGACATAAACCAAAATTGTTTCATACCTTTCCCTATTAACATCCATTTTTATGATGTTTATGTGAAATCGAAACACAGAATTGTGCTCTTACCTGTTGCAAACACGAACTCAAAACTGTAACACAATCTCGATAATAACTTTGCAAACATTCAAATGATGTAGTTGCGGTGGTAAAACAATAATACTACTTATAGCACTGTTGACAAATGTTGACTTTCTATAAATCAATAGGACAACATTCACTATAGAGTATAGACATCATTGTGGTAGTAAAACGATAATACTACTTATAAGAGCTTTGCAAACATTCAGATGCGGTCGTAAAAAGCTTTCTATTATATAGGTTGGTATGATGCCACATAATTATCATAAACCATTGATCACTATTATAATGCTTGATGAGTAGTTTTGTAATAGTTTTAATATGTAGTCGAGTAAGGAAAAATAAAACAATAATTGCAATCCCAAACAGAAAAGACTTACGATGGTCTCCAAGTACATCTTCAAGTTCCATGAAAAAACCTGTATCAATTAATGCATGGATGTACTTTCACAAAATAACATACTTGGTTATGCTTAACAAAATAACCTTTTGAACAATGTAATTTTAAAGGACAAAGATTTATAGCGGATCAGATACTTGGTTATGCTACTGATTTTCATGTTATTATTATTTGGATTGCTAACTATTTGCTCCATTTAGGTTGGTAGTGAACAACATGAGGAGATTTGGGTCATTCAAAACGAGTATGTGTTCACACTTACACATCTTAATACCAAATAAAAGAATGGAATTCATACTAAACTGTTTTTTTTATGTTTGCAGGTTTGTTAACACTCCAGGTGATGTGCGCAAGACCTCCAAAATCTTGATGAACGCATTTATTGGGTCTTTGGCTCTATTGAAGGAAGTCGATGAAGCTTCTCGTAACGAATTGGGGACACGTTTCAAGGTTTTTACTTTTGACAGTTTACAACTTTAAACAATAAGGATTTATTGGCGAAAGAAGTTCACACAACAGTTTTTATTGCAGGTTTGCAGATGCTTGACCGACTGATTAATTTTTTAGGAAATGTTTGCAAAAGGTTATAGATATATATTTGGATATCACGATTTTGACGCGATTTTTTATTACCTATATTTACTTTGATTAAATATTAATAACATACTTGTTGGTTTAAATACTTCGACAGTGCACGGTGGCATTGGTGAGAAGTAATATCAAAGCTCCAATGTGAAACTGTATGAATCAAGCCAGCAAGAGATGGCGTTCGACTGGAGTGGCAAGACTCTGGTACGTTCCCTATCTAGAAGTGGCACTTCGATCCATTTACTTTCATATGGGTCAATTCTTGTTGTGCTTTGAGTCTAACGGGTCAAATGGTTTGTGTGTATAGTATATAATTGAAATCTTCATGCGTTCACTTTACTTGCATTTATTCGTATGAACTTTGAGGAGATGTGGCTTTTTGTCATATGGCACTTTTCGTTACAAAGCACATGTAATGTATGTAAGTGGGTGGTTTTTTGGATACTTAGTTTAAGTGTGCTGGCCATACAATCTATTTGTTGATTGAGAATACTAATACGAACAAATCACACCTAAAAGTTCAAATGTGTAAATTTTTTATGCATTATTATTTTAGGCACAGTTGGAAATAATTGGTGCAACAAGAAGAGAATTTTCGTCCAGAAATCACTCTAAGGTAGGAATTTGAGGACCAACGAGCAGAGGATTTTCATGTATGGCAAGAGAAGCGTAAGGAGCTCCAAGATATTATGCTTGAAACATCGCTACTGCCCTCTCTCACTAACTAATATATAGTAGTTGACAGTAGTATCTTTTGGTATTTGTAGTTGAATTTTGCTATGTTGAACTTGTAATTCGAATGTTAAATCTGGATTGGGGATTGTGAAACATGACTGGAATGGATTACGTTCTATATAAATAATAGTGTATTTTCCGTTATTATTGTTTTATAGATTTGTTGTAGTTGTGTGTTTTCGATGATGATTACCGACATATAACCGTTAGTAAAATCCGTCTGTAGTTTTTGAAATTCGTTGGTAAATTCTGTCAGTAAAGTTACCGACAACGATATTACTGACATACATTTTCAGTCAGGTTCCTTAATTAAACCCCGACAGATTACCGACGGATTTGACTGTCGGTGTTGCCACAATTTCTAGTAGTGTGTATTGTGGGAAATATGTGGGTAATTTTATACACGGATTACCCACGGTAATATCTGTGAGAAAATAATCACGGCCCGTGGGAAATTTCGTGAGAAAATATTCGTGAGAAATCAGTGGGAAATAACTGTGGGAAATCTGTGGCAAAAAAAGGTCGAATATATGTGAAAAATGGTTGCTAGAAAATGTGGGAAATAGTCAACGTTCGGTGGGAAAATCAGTGGGAAAATATTTACCCACGGGGGTTTTTGCATCGGAATAATTCCGTGGGAAATCCGTGGAAAAAGGCCTTTACCCACGGGATTTCCCACGGATTTTACCGTGGGAAAAACCATTTTGTGTAGTAGTGACGACTCTCTTTCTCACAGTCTAATACTGTATCCTAGCTATAGGTTATGCCACAGAGAGCATCTCTCCTGTGAAAGCACCCACTTCCAACATATAGACACCCTCTATGAGAGTCCATACCTCCAATCTCCACCTTTATCAAATTAAAAAATTTAGTCATAGAATTGATGAATACATACGTCATTTAAGATGGTATTGCAACTGCTATATATACAGCCTTACCTCATTGATGATCCGCAAAGAATTGCAGTAAATAGATAAAAAACTTATACTAAAGAATGATAGTTACACGGTTCGAGTTTTTGAGATACATCCACAATTGTGAAATGGTTAGCTAAACTGAATCATGAAACATGCTCGGATGAGCCAATGTTAAATGTTAATAGATAATAAATGAATGAGATGTACAATACGATACTCACGATGATGGTCGGTTGTTTCAGATCTGAAGGTGCGACCACTTGTACCGTTTGCTGCCTGCATGAAAATATAGTTATTCAAATTAACAACATTGGTCGTGTATGATGTCAGAGTATAATGTGTGAATGCGTATACTATTCTTATGGCTGGATATGGTTGCGGATTCTTGGTTTACTGAAAGGCGTTGACGACGGCGGTGAACCTGTGCCTGTTATACATCAGTGCGGTTCGTTGTCTACTGATACAAAGGTGGATCAGTTTTGTCATGCCGGAAATCTGAGTTAGTGTCACTTGTATTGAGACATGTTACTTAGCGATTATGAATAGATGTATAGAATAAAGCAAATGGAACGGCTCCCTTGTTAACTGGAAATCGGTCAAACCTATGAAGACATAACTCTTTATGTTTACTACTGTGTTCAATTTCTGAGGCTGCGTATCCAAGAAAGAAAAATATTAGTAAACAGACATTTATGGAAAAATCAAAGTGGCAAAATGGACGTATACTTACATGTTGATGCGTTGACACAGTCGTCGTTTATCCTTGAACCTTGACCCATCGCCACTTGCTGCAAATCAATACTAATGTGACTATGTGCAGGCTCGCGAGTAAGCGAATCTCTTATTGACAATGGCTCTCCATGCAAATGATGTATAGCCGATGGCGGTTTTGAAATATGGTTATCATCATTGACCACAGTAGTGTTGCCGAATGTATCATCGAAGCCTAAATTTTGTGTCTCAGAAACACTAATTGACTGAAACTCTAACTCAGAATCATATGGAAACTTTCTTTTAGAAGACTTACTTTTAGTCTTCATAGTTAGGGCCGTTCATATATATGGTCGTTCAAATATAATAGATGTGGTATGCTAAAGCATAACAGCGTAAAACAACGCATGTAAAGAACTGAAGCAAGAAATTTATCAACACAAAGAGTACCGACCTAAGAACCTTAGCAATGAAGTAAATAGTAAAACAGTAAGAAAGATAGCAATGGTTTTAACCTGTTAAGATTGTCGATGATGATCTCTAACACACAACCCCCTTCTAGAAAAATATGGAACGACAATATATAAGAAAAAAGTGGGTAGCTACAAATAAAAAATAAGATGTTTAAAACTGACGAGTGAGCATAGAACTCTATGACTATTCATTCTTAAATTTGTTCTTATTACGTAGTATATATTTCAGATCATGTGTTAAATTCTCTTAAACAATACAATACTAAACACACAGTCCAGAATGCAGTTTATAGGACAGTTGTAAATTACTGTTAAGGCTATAATGATATCGGTTCTATATAGCATAAAAGAGTAACAGAAGCTTAGGAGCTGGGAGTATTTGAGGAGTCGTCAACTTCTTGGCATGGAGCCATGCCGTTACAGACCTTGGATTTCAATATAGTCAAATCCGAAACATCAGTAAATACTATAATCTTAGAAAATACCTTTATTAAAGAGCCAAGCCACTCCAAAGTGAATAGAAGCAAAAACTTGTTACCCGAACACGACCTAAACAGGACTCTAAATTCAAATTTTAGCCCCATATATATGTTATAGATATACTAGGAAGATATTTCTTTAGTCCCCAAGTGAACCTAGTAGTAGTGACTAAGTATGGATATGTTAACAACTAATAAATCATTTAGCAATGTGTGGCAATATATGAGGTACCTTAAAATCCTTAGTCACAAGTCTAGCACACTTGGTGAATTAGGGAGGCGTGTGGCCATATTTAGATTTAAATTGAATTTCAAATGTTTAATTATTTACCAATAAAACCACTTACACAATATAAACTGCGGTTTTCAATAGCTCTCTGCCTATTACAACAATATATGTCTGACACACCCAATTTGAAACCTTATGGATGCATTCCGAACTAGCTAATAGCACCAGATGGGGAGAGGAACTTTTCTTACAGAAAACAAATGTTTACTTGGTCAGTTTTTTGCAATCGAGCTCAATTCTGTCAACCGAAACTGCAACCTCCATCTTCCATTAGAATCTGACTTGTATCATGTGGACATAACAGAGATAATATGTGTTAGCAAGTGTGAGTCAATACCAAGATCTACTAAAAAAATTCATAAGAGCAAGATTAAGACTTTAATCAAGTCAAAATTTACAAACACAACCAAGTTGCTTCATCACAAAGTCCTTAAAGTTCAAACCATCCACCATCTTAAGCAACCTCTATATGTGAAAAAGAAATCCACAAATACAAAGTTAATTCTTATATATTTCGCTCTTAAACAGAAAATGTGGATGAATTATGCAAAGTATGCTAATCCGACGTTTTTTAAAAGTTGCACAATGAATATTGATATATAATGTGAACTATAAAAATTGCACGATGAACATTGAAACAGAATGTGAACTATAAAAATTGCACGATGAACATTCTTTCACTTGTATCCATTTTTCATAAGATTTATGAGTGATTTAACTTAGGGTTTGATTGATTGAAGTTAGGTGTGGGTTATGAGTAAATCGTGGATGACAAAAGACCATGTAGCCCTTGACACTAAATGAGAAATAGATGTATTTTATTTATTAAATAATTTGTAATTATCTAAGCCGTCGGATGAGATGTAAATAGAGGGTGGAGATGGGTTCATTAGGTCTTTGATAAAAATGGGGTCACTTTTACCTACTAACACAAGATTTAGTCTAATACAATCTAGGCCCCGACATGGTTGGTGATATGCATTTTCCAACCAAGATGATATATCGAAACAGAATTGAATTACTTCTTGAGTGTTGGTCTTCTTGAATGTTAGAATAGTCTTGTCTTGTTTGAGGTTTCGGTCTTCTCCGCTGAACCTGATGAAGGCAAGCACTATAATATAAAAGCTTACACAAATAAGGACGACCCACCAGAGGAGGTTTGGAGAGAAGAATGGCACCAATCTAATGGAGAGAGATTCAAGAATGATAAGAAGGAAGGCCCAGTTGATGGGATAAGTGTTGAAGTGCTTTTCTTGGTGATATGCGCATGCGAACTTCCATATAAGGGAATATACATATAGGAACCCTCCAAAAATTATACATAAGGGTGTATAATAGAGATCCTCCCCCAAGGGAACAAATACAAGAGCCCCTAAAGACAAAGGTAAAACGATTTCGGAAAAGCTGCATGTGGTTTTCAGAAGGGTGAAATGGACGTCCTTGATCCAACTTGGCATCAACAAGTTTGCCAAAATCAAAATCCCCGATGCTAGCACAGCCGTAGATCCTGAGACAATGGTCATGATGGTAAAAACCCCACCATGATCTTTAAGAAGCAAGGGTGGAACAGCTCCTAATAGAAATGTCATAATACCCACCACGTGCACGGCAAACAAAACCGAAAAGTAAGCAAAAGACCTGAAACACACAAAAACGCACATTAGGGTATATAATTGATACCAAAATCTAATAATTGACAAAGTAAACAGAAAGGAAAAATAAAATGAAAAAAAGGGATAATTAATTATAAACATGCTGCATATTACTAATCAAATCTAGTTGATTCAAGCGGTTAATTTTTTTAGAAAGGCAAGAAACCAAAACAAAACAATTCAAACAAAGAAATAAAAGGCTAGTAAAACTAAAGCGACACAAAAGAGGCTAGAAAACAAAGGAACAAAAGCCTACTGACAACACAACACAAAAAAAAACCCTGACATAACGAAATCAGGAAGACATCAACTACTAATATTCACAGTTAGATGATATCCACTTTTTTCTATACTAATATTCTCCTGACTGTAGCAACTACTGAGTTCTTAAATCGCTACAGGGAGACAAGGAAATTCAAAACTGCAAAAGATGATATATATATCTTACGGGTAGCACTATCCAAGCACCAAAAAGGGCCTTACTTTAATGTGCTACACTCCTTGAGACAGACATTGAAATATAAAAACAGCAAATAGAAAACAGCAAGAGGCTAGAAGACCAAATAGAAAAAGACGAATTAAGCTTACTGTGGTTGATTGGCAAGTTCTGCCACTAGTTTTCTGCTTCTAATTGATTGTATGCTTGGGATGATATTTGAGAAACATTCGGACTCCATGATTCGAAGCGAGATAGAGGCGTATTCTAGGGTTAAGACTTTAGAAGATATTGTGAGAATGAAGGTCCTTATATAGATTTCAAAGGATTATTTTAGAGACGGGCTTGAGCCCGATAATAAAATAACAAATAATACGGGCTCTAACATTGTGAGAATGAATGAATGGATGTCTTTATTATTCCCTAAACCGGTCATTATGTTGGTATGTTTAAAAAACGTATGCATTTAATGCTGCCCTTCACCCTTTATTATCTTTGAACCAACCTCTCCCACCCTCTTCCCAGTTTCCACCGCCCAAAAAACACACACACCTCTCAAATTTATCCCTCCAATCTTTTCTTATTATTTTGGTTTGGAAATTGGTCGTGAGTTTTGGTTTACCGATAACCAATTCTTAATATCTAAATGTTATTGTCATATTATCAAACGAATTGGCTTATTATACGGGATCTTACTTTTTGATACATGGTATGAGGATAAAGTGGTCCTGAATTCATCAAGTGTGATGACAAAATAAAGGTATACTCATTGACTAATTTTTTTTATTAGAATATCGATCTTGGATTTTTATTTGTTTTTTTATTTGAGAACTGTGTTGAATTGAAATCTGGGTATTGAAATGGAGATTTAAATAAGTTGGAATTTGATGGTGGTTTAATTGTGTTTAATTTTGTGTTTTTTAAATTTAGGGTTTTTGGTTTGTCCAAATTACTAAGAATAGGTAAACAAAAAAAAATGAGATCAAGGTAGCATTTGGATGAAGTACGCTTATTTAGCAGGCTGATGATTTCTTCATCAAGAGAATGCCGAGTCATTGCAAGGTATAGTTATTAGCTATAATATTTCTTCTTATTTCACTATATTTCTCATGATTGGTTTGGATAACTTTTGGGTTGTTTGGTATTTGGTTCTAAATGTTATTGTCATATTATCATACTCATAAATAGTTGGTCTATTATGTTCGGTTAGGGTCTCAAATTTATCCCTCCAATCTTTTCTTATTATTTTGGTTTGGAAATTGGTCGTGAGTTTTGGTTTACCGATAACCAATTCGCGTCAAATTGAAGAAATTTTTTGCTGTTTTTGATTATTGAAATAGCTTTGAATAGGATTCTGGCTAATGTTCATTAGTATATGATTCATGTGAATGAAATTGTGGTTTAGGTTAAGTAACTTTGTGTCGCTGAATATAGGCATATAAGTTGTTGAAATTAGGAAATGTCATAAGTTCATTTTTACTTTAAAAGCTTTTTATAAACATTTTTTTATTTTCTTTCAAGCATGTTACTCTGTGTCGCTCCCGTTTTCAGTACAACTTCGCACCATCATAAAACCTTGGCGCTGATGTCAGGTTAGCTAATCATACGTAAGATACATGTATTAGTTCTTTATTGTGCCCGCAATATTATAAGTATGTGTTTGAACTTATTTAGGGGTTGCTAGAGCCTAGAAGAATGGCGCTGCGATGGTTATGCAGAAGAGCTTATCTGTTAAGCGAGGGGAAATATGGGGGTACGGTTTCTATTACTAAAAGTTTATTCAACTCAATTACACTTTGTTTTAACATATTTGAAACCTGTTAATTTTTGAATCTGATATATATTACATGTGCAGGTGCTTTCGTGCAACTCAGTTGGGCTTAATGAGATGGTTCCAGTTGCCGTGGGTGGGGGTGTAGGTGGCGATAACTGTTGGGCTGATGAGGAGTAGGTTTGGTAACCAGTCAAAACCACTATTATTAAGCTGGACGGAGTGGAGGTGAGTTTGGCTCAACTCACCTAGGTGAGTTAAAACTCACGTGTGACTTTCCTTCCCGGTCTAAAAC
>BQNB010136150.1:0-14089 GCA_026074375.1 Tanacetum coccineum
AATAGATCTATTTAGGCTGGACTCCCCATTGGTGTACCCAGTAATATCGGTCACCAATTGCACATCATTAGAATATAACTGCGGGTGTTTTGGCAAAGGCACCCGTTGGGGCTATAACGTATCATATAGTAGAAGGAAGTATTCTTTTTTAAACTACCCAAGTTGATCAAGTAGTAGTCAAGGTAGTATTCTTTTTTAAACTACCCAAGTTGATCAAGTAGAAGGAAGGATAATTAAATTTCCCCCGTTGGTCCCTAACCTGAGTCATTGTAACCCAAATTGACTTGTAAAAGTCAGACTTATTGAAACATCAACATACGAAAGTCGTCAATGCTGAAGAACAACACAAAACTATGCAATGCTGTAAAAGTCAAGATTTAATGATATTACTTAATTGTGAATAACATACAGAAGAACAACACAAAATACAATAGAATAACAACATCATCACCCATTTAAAGTTTCTTCATAGCTTCAACAAATTCCCTTTTTTCAAAGGTACGCATATGAGTTTCGTTGATGTGCAACATTAATTGTTAGCGCATCTCCATCTCGCGATGTTCAACTTCCCTGAAAAAATTAATAGCTTTTCATGCACGCATACCCTTTTTAACCTTTAACTCGTCAATAATTCCCTGCCTTTTTTCAAACTTTTGTCAACATCTTTCACAACGTCCAACAGTTTTCGTGCTATTTGATTGTCGTTCGCAACCTCCCTTTCCATTTGCACAACCCACATATGAGCATAAATTTTGGATTTTGCGGCTTGTTCTAGTTCTTCTAGATTAGCAACCGTTGCTAGACCGTCAACATCCATATTTGAAGTTTCTATGCGTTTGTGTTTCATGATTTTTTGGAATATGAGACTCGTGATATAACTTAGTGCTTTATGTAAGAGTTTGTGTTAAAGGTTATGATGTTTCATAACCGTGAACGGTCAAATGTCGTTTCATTATCAAACCGTTAATATGAAGAGTTACGATGTTTCTTTCGTGCCTAAACTATTTATTATTATTGCATACTTGGTCCCTAAACTTAGCGTTCCCGCCAATTCTACAAATTAATTGCTATGTATCGAGCCGTGTGAGAAACAGTCAAATGCATTGCAACTAATTATGACACTACATGTCTTGCATTTGTACGTTGCATTAAATTTCCTTTGTTGATATTTAAAGGGGGATACCCCCTATCGTTTGCATACCCAAAAATAATTTCAACTCAAAAACACCTTCAAACCAAAATCCCAGTAAACATAAACAAAAAAATGGCTAACTTTCCTCGACTAGATGAACTTGCGGTAACTGCTAATTCTAGGGAGTTGTTTAATGGGATGTTGGTGTACTTTGATCAGGAAAATGGAAAAGCTCTTGACTTTGCAAATGGTCTCCACAACTTATGGGCTGAGTTGCATGAACGTACAAACGAAAGGCAACTGTTTGTAAATGAACTGGAGGGTTTGTTTCCATCAGTCATGACGTACAAGATTTTGAAGTTTCTAAACGAGGTTAAAAAACATGATCTTATTCAGTTGTTGGAGCTTAGGAAAATTATTGTAGGAACATATCGGCAGGTGTCAAGAAATATTGCTTTGATTGAGACAATCGGGTCTTTGTAGAAGTCTTGTTTGTGTCAATCTTTTTTACTTATTTTATTAAATTTTGTGGTATGTCTAAATCTATATTTTTGAAAAAAAAGCCAACTTAATATATTATGGTTGCTTAATTCTGTCTTTATTTGATGGAATGATGCTATACTTTGTGATGTTAAGATTATTGCGAATATATAACTTGGGAATTTATTAGACACGTGGACCATAAAGAGTCTATGTTGCACCGTTGGTCCCTAAGGTTAGTTTGGTCTATTATCCTTTCCCGCCTTCCACATGTCTTTCAAAGGAAGATGGTTTTAAGAGACTATGCGTGTAATCACAGTGTTAATTAATGAAACTTATATAGAGCCTAGTGGATGTCATTCACTGAGACGTCGTATCTTTGATATCTAATTATTAGATTCACCGTGTAACCACTAATTTAAGTTAGTTTTTGTTATTTAAGTGTTCTTACCCACCATCATTTTCAAACCAAATACTCCACGGTCAACAATAATAAAAAAACAATGGCCAACTTCCCACGTCTACAGGAACTTGCAGCTACGAGAAACTCCAACAATTTGACTGACGCAATGTCAGTCTATATTCAGAGGGAGATCAACGCAGATCTCTAATTTGTAGTTGGATTAAGCCAACTGTGAGATTTGTTGTACATAAGGGTTAATGCACTCAGAATGTTATCATCTAAGCTGAATGTGTTTGGTGGTCCATTAGCAATGCAATGTGCTGAGTTTCTCAAGCAGTTGTCCTAAACATAAGTGCTTAGGATGTTGGAGCTAAGGAAGACAATAGCGGAAGTGCACATGTAAGTGCATAAAAAGATAGATTTTCTTATAGTTCTGAGGTTCTATTGATCAGTTTGTGGATATTTAGGTTATCTTTTTTTGGTTTTGTTTTTTACGTAGACGAGGATGATGATTAGGTTGGGTAAGTATCTTTTTAGGTAGATGGTGATGATGTTGAGTTTGGGTCATGTCCTAAATTTTATTTTGGTAGTGTACAAACTATGCATAGTTTAAGCCATGAGTGAATATATGTTAGCGTTTATGTATCTGGTTTGTGTTTTGATTTCACAATGATGTTGACCCTTGTTTGGGTGTGTGGCTGATTCATTCCCACTAGTACATAAAGTACCATGTTTGACCATTGCAAGTCAAATGATTTGAATATGCGTGATCACAATGCTTAAAATTGTCAAAAATCGCCTAACTTGTAGGCTTTTCATAACCATTCGAAAGTTACAACTTAACTATTACATCATAAAACTTAGCAAAATATCAACTACCAAATACCAATGACACCTATGGGTCTTTATCAGCCTTTCTTTGGCTTTTCATCCTTTACCATCTCTTCTTGGGCGACTCTAATCCTCTTGCTTGGTCTTTTTTCTTAAACCTGTTCATCATCCAAACAATCATCAGCCAATTCTTGATCAAATAGTGCTTCAGCTTGATCATTAGCCATTTCCATGACCTCTTTAGCAACCTCTTCATGAACAGGTAGATAAAAAACAACCTCTCCAGCAACCTCTTGTTGAACGTTGTTTTTAACAACCACAACCATAATTGATTGATCTAACCCAACAAAAAAGTATTCAGTTTCATGTAAAGGATCATCTTGTCAATCAACTTCAAAACCCGGTGAATCCTTCTCAGGCCAATCCCAACCAAAATGGTCACTTGACTTTCCACTTATACTAGCATCATCATCCGTGTCATACATAAAACCATAAAAGTCATACGGACTATCTTTTTCCTGGCTTAGCTTCTCTAAGACGTTATCCAGTGTCGAATTAAACTCTTCAAGAGCTTCTTCTTCACTATCCTTTTCCTGGTTAAGCTTCGCTATCAGTTTGTTAGTGCCAGACTCTAACTTTACGTTAATTTTTCCCAATACCTTGATTTCATCATCACGTTAAACCATCAAATTAAACTATAGATGAAAGTGAAATGTAACTTTTGATATCTAAATGAAATGGATGGGGTGATTTTTTTGGTGATACTTGTAAGGTTTACTTATTGAGGCGGGAAAATTACCCGGCAAACTAAAAGGTACACTTTAGGGTTCAGGAAAAACTTGTATTAACATTGATCAAATTTGTTTGAAATCTTGACTAATGCGAAACTTTGTATATGTTTGAGTACAAACCTGGAAAAGATTGTTGAATGTGGTGAAGGATCAAAGCGTGTTATGTTTATCATAAACCAAACACACCCCATGATGGGTTGAACCGGAGATGTCCGTGAACCAGTTTTTCCATCCAATTTACACCGTTATTTCTGGGGCACTTTCATCCATACTGGTTAAGTAAAACCACAGGACCATATTAGCAACTTTGTTTATTAGAGGCAAAAAGATGTCAAGTAGAGCATTTAATGTTATAAGGGACCAACGGTGTAAATACCTAAAAACAGGCGGGAAAAGAAGGCATGTGTGAACTAGCAGATTAGGTGCCAATGTTGAAAGTAAATCTATAAGTTCAGGGACTACAGATGAAAAAAATAATACTAACATATTGAAGGGTACAACTTTCAATTGGGCCCGATTGAAGGATATAATTGTTTCACATAAACACTAACACACACAATATAAACAAAAACCATCGCCTGCTCGTGTAACACACACAAACAAAAACCTTAATTTTAAACAAAATATTAAAATCTAATTGCTTGATTATACCCAATAATCATAATTCTTTGCAAATGGATGCAACTAGTGGTATTGGAAGCAACTTTCCTGTTTGGCCGATTGTTGGTATTGTTTTTGTTTAAAAGTTCCAATCCATGTTTAATTTCTTTTGAGAGGGTCTATTATTTATTTCAGTTTTTTTCTTTATAGATGACAACGACACTGTGGATATGAACGCCACGATGGATAACCTAGAAGACATGATATCGAATCTAGAAAATATCTAACAAATAAGAAAAGCTTCAGAGGAAAAGAATACAAAAAACCGAACAAAAGGATCAATATTAGGGAGAGTCGAGGTGAAGGAGCGAGAGGAGAGGTGAGGAATGATGCTTGATATATTAGATGAAGTAGAATAAAATTGGAACATTATTACCATATTACCAGTACCAATCTAGTTACAAATAGGTTGTCACCAAATATTTTTTTATTCACATAAATCAATATCAAGCAGTTTGATAAAAGTTTCTGAAGAAACCACACACACACATAACAATGATGATACAACTGATGAGAACATTGCAAAATTTGAAGTTGCAGCTAAATCAAAAGGTTCCACCTCCCAATCCAGAAAAGGTTGCAACTCATAAAGTTGTAACCCAAAAGGTTCAAATTAAATCATTTCCTGCTAAAAGCCCTGTTCCATTTAAGGATTTGCCTACTAGCCTCTGCAATAACTCATACATAGCTTGTATTGGTAACAAAACCTTTAGAATAAGAAAACCAAAAGATGCAATAGTTGCAGATCAAGACAGAAAGGGAAAAAGGAAGGTTTGAATAAGAGGAAATGTTGTTGTTCAAGTTAACAATAGACATTGTAAAAAGTAACATGTTTGTTTGTGTTTAACAGTAGTAATTGAAAAATAATGAATTTGTTACCTTTAAGGTTTGTTTGATCATACATTGAATGCTAGTTGATCAAACAATTTATGTTCAAGCATCTAATATTTTGCTTATGCATCTTATGTCCATTTAAAAATGTTTGCTTTACTGTGAATAACTACTTATAACTAACATGGTGATACCTCTATCAGCATTTATACTTTTTAAATGTTAAGTAATATTTTTGATAAGTTAGATTTTTACAAGTCATTGGGGTGGTGGCCAAAATACTAACCATTCCATTACTTTTAAGGATAGGGATCAACGGTGATAGTTTATTTGTTAGACTTTGACTTTGGTAAGTGGAATTTGACTTTAAAATTTACCATACTAGAAAAATACTTTAATTGCAAATTTCATCTCTGCAATTTTGGTCTTAGCTTGTATCTTGTATTCCCTATTTAATGATGTCTCAGATTTTGTGTGTTTCAAAAGTGCTTTTCCCACCCGATTTTGTGTGTTTCCAAAGTGCCTTTCCCACTCGTTTTTATGTTTCCTAAAGTGGCTTTAACTCACTATTTTCCATTCATTTTAATAATTCTGGACAACAAAATTCAAAATCACTAGTTATCGGAGATGATGTCACAAAATCGCAACACACATGGCCAAAAAAACTCTGCACAACCATAAGTAGTCCTTACAAACGATGACCTTTTGACTGAAATATTAATCCGATTACCTATTCTATGTATTCATCTCTTTACAACTGTATCAAAACAATGGCTAAGAATTCTCACTTCCCTTATTTTCACCCTTAACCACAGCAAAATCCCTAACCTTGATCCTTCTGCTGGTCTTTTTGTTAATCACCTTAGATCTTTATTTGAAGGTGATTTTGTGTCATTAGATTCCAGACTTGACTCAAGAAAATCCACTATGGATAACTCCTTTGGTTCCGCTGAATAAGTTGATCATGTTAGGATCTTGCAGTCTTGCAATGGTTTGCTTCTTTGTGCTGGTTGGGCGTGGCCTATTTTTTATTACGTACATAATCCATTCACTAATTTGTTTAAAAGGATTCTGCAACCACATAACTCCCATGATGATTCACATTTTTACAGAAGTGTTGTATTGAGAATGGCCTTCAATCACAGCAAATCATTTTACCACAAAGTGGTGCAAGTTGGGCGCATATCTTGTGACATTGAGATTTAAATTTACTCTTCAGAAACGGGCAATTAGACCTTGTGCAGGGACCGGTTTAACTACTTCAGTTGTGATCATTTTGACAGTGCAATTTATTGGAATGATGCCTTTCATTGGCTAGAAATCGAGAATAGGCATCTTAAGCATTACAAATTAATATTGAAGACCATGACCATCCAATTATAACAATAATCCCTCATGGGTTACATAGGGGAAGAAACTTCTTTGAGTCTTTTGGTGGCTCTAGTGATGATCTAATTTTAATTCTCATAGAAATACCTCAAATGTTGCATGTTGAAAGGATTTTTTTTAGTCGTGTGGGTGTCTGCTTCTTGTATGTAAAGATGATATTAGCTCTAAAGAGTTTATTATCTACGAGATGATGAAAGGGTGTTACGTGTGGTCGATTAGGTACCTTGTTAATACTGAGGAATTAATTAATCCACTTCCAGAAGGATGGTCGATTCAGTCAACTGTTTGGAGTATTGGTTTAGTAGAAAGGGAAGAGGATGCTTTTTAGTGATAAACTTATGTGGAAAGGTTGTAAAATACAACCCAACATCAAAGACTATTAATGAGATATTTGATATTGGATCTAATCAAATGGATGATGATGATGTTGCGTTCATTCGACCTTTTTTAGTTGATCCTAACGTTTATGAGTTCATTCTGTCTTTTGTAAGTATGTAATTCATGTTAGAATTTGTCCATTAGGTATTTCGGGTTTGTATGCTTTTGATTCTTAAAGTAACATGTATTTTTAAGTTTTACTTTTACATGTGAATCACTTGTTTAGTATTGTATATGACTTGAAATGTAAATTACGTGCAACATCATTTTAGAATTATGTTTTATGACAAGTTGGGTATTGGGTGAAAAAGAAAAAAGGCGGGAGAAAAAAGGCTAGGAGAAAAAAAGACCTCAGTGACCAACTGTGCGAGCGCAAAACGACAAAAAATGGAACAATAAAGGTCATTGTAGTACCCTAATGACCAGGGACCAACGATGTAATCAAAATTTAAAGTGAAAAGACGATTATGCCCTTCAGTGGAAGGGCGGCGTGGCCTAGATAACGATGAAAATAACCGTCGTTAGGTATAACGGGGCTTCAAGGACCAAACGGGCAACAACAATGCCAAAAAAGGATCTCATATGAGAGTCCCCGTTATCTAGAGACCAAACGGGCAAACAGGGTTGAGTATAGGGACCAACAGTGTAATTTACCCTTTAGTTTATAACGAGTTGGAATATTGCCCGTGCGTTGCGATGGGGGACTGTTTTGTTGTCGGAATTTGTTTTTGTTTTGAGTAGAAGAGCCATTAGGAGTGTCATTAGATGGTTCTACAAAATATAAAACAATTGCATCAAAACATTGGTCACTTGTCTGTTAAAAAAAACAATTTCGTATAAGTATTTTGTGTTAAGGTAAAATAAAAAAAATAGAAAAAAAACTCCAACCTACTAGCCCAAGACAACAACCTCATGAAAAGTAACCTAGCCCACCTGTTTTTTGTCGCGACTTGTAATGAGGTTTAGTATATTGTTAAATGTATACCAACTCTATATGTCCCATGTATGCTCGGAATTTAGAGACAAATGAAATCCAGTTTAGATGTCATATCATGAATTTTTGATATGTAACGCACTTATGCATACTGCAAGTAATAATAATGATCTTTTGATTTGTATAGTTTTGCTTTGAATACCCTTGTCATGAGTCATTGCATTGAAATAATGTGATATAATGTCATTATCTCACTCTTTTTTGCATTTTGTTCTTGAGTTTTAAAAATAAATGAAGAAAATAAAAGAAATAAGATTGATATAAAAAAAGAAAAGAAACGAAGTTTAATTTTGTATATGTTATTTGTGAGTTGGGAGATAAAGGAAGAGAAAACTATGAATTTTCAATTATACCATTATTCAATATGCAATTTACGTTAAACATTTTAAGTCATTGTTTAATAAAAGTTTCTTAATGTAATTTTTTTCAAAATCATCTTACTTTTAGGTAGAAAGTTTTGAAAAAATCTTAACAAATATATATTTATTAATTTTCCTTTCATTTCTTTCATGAAAATTACTAACATGCATCAATTTATTTTATTTATTTATTTTTCTAAAAATCTCAAGAACAGAGTACAAACTGTTGGTGCAAAATGATGACTAAGATCTCCTTTGTATTTTGATGATGAAAATATATATTATGAGACACTTAAACTTACTATCAAAAGCTTGAAAGATAGGAACATGCCTTATATGATGACCGCATAAGATTGCCAAGTGAAAAATATATATTATAAGAAAATCAAGTGAAGAAACAAAGTCAAATGAAAAATCAAGTCTATATGATGACTGCAGAGGATGCTTTAGTATTTTGGCCATAACTCCTTCACCTAGACTCCATTTCAGTTGATTCAAAAGGCCACGAAAAGAGAAAAAGAAGATCTACAACTTGAACAAGGAATCAACAATCAATTTTAGCGCATTGGAGCATGAGGGTCGCGTCACTCATGAAATCTAATTTTTGAATTTTGCTTTGTAGGCTTTTCTCTTACCCGACACATGTGAAAACTTCAATAAAGGTATGTACATGATATTTGAGCATTTGGGAACAGTCTAAATGAGCTCTAGACTTAGAGAGGAGCAAAATGAATCCTTCTATTTTTCAATAAAACGTCAACTTAAATGATTTATCAAACGCCTCTAGCCAAGGCTGAAACATCTTTCTAAACCTAGTATGATCATATTTTCAACATACCATTAAACAAAATTATTCATTTGACCTTAATCCGGATTTTACGTTGTTCCTAATCACGTAACAGGTTTTACTCTTATATTGGTCAAACTAAGTCAAATGTCACTTTGCGTAAACGCATCCTTTCCGGTTATGGGATATGCTTTACTTAAGATGCAAAGCACTTAGCTTGTTTGCATCAAGATGATTAGTGATCAAATCCATTGTTGGTTATAATGGATTAAAGTCTAAATGACTAATTGAGTTTGTGGTATTTGGAAGTGAATCATACTTTGACTTTTCTCACTTTCTTACCTATAAATGTTTTACAAACTCACATGTACAAGATGACTTACAAACTCCCACACTTCTTTCTACATCACTTCTACACCATACTTCCTAAAACACATTCCTTCTAATCACTTGTCATCTTCCAACAAGTGATTAAACACTCCTTCTACACTCTTACAAGCCATTCAATCTAATCACTTGTTTACCCTTCTTACCCAACAAGTGATTTTCATTCTTTCACATACACTCCAAACATATTCTTTCTTAAACCATCTCATAATCACATATGCCCAATCTTTTCTCTCTTATTGGCAATGTAATTATTAACCCAAATCAATCCTTTGATTTCTCTTAAACACCATCAACTTCATACTTAACTTCCTAAACACTCATCAAGCCTAAATACCCTTCTACACATAAACCTTAACCAAATAAACCTCAAATCTTATCCTTTATATGCCAACTCACATTTCCTTACATAATGTACTTCTCTTGTACTTGTACCTTTATGTCTCCTACATTTCCAACTAATATCTTATATATCTCTTCAAAATATTCTCCACCACATATTCACTATTCACCTTTTTTTCTATACAATTCAAATTATACACGCACACATACTTCTTCACCTCAACTCTTGATCAAGCCATGTCATCAATCCAAGTTCACATTCTCTCTTCTTAGCCCTTGAATTGCTTCTCAAACAAACACAACAAACACACTTCTTCTCTACCCTTGATCAAGACACCTCATCGATCTAAACTACCTCATTCTCTTCTCAACCATTAGATTGATGCTTCATCTCAAACAAACACAATTCCTCTCACAAACATTCTCTTCGCACTCACATAACAAACATAACTTTCTTATCACCTTTGATCTTGCCAA
The DNA here is from genome assembly GCA_026074375.1 of Tanacetum coccineum. Taxonomy (NCBI): domain Eukaryota; kingdom Viridiplantae; phylum Streptophyta; class Magnoliopsida; order Asterales; family Asteraceae; genus Tanacetum; species Tanacetum coccineum. The sequence continues at coordinate 10,242 of BQNB010136150.1, forward strand.
ATCACCTATCCTACTTACTTCTCTTCTTCACATCCTCACTCTCCATTTCAAACAAGATCAAGTGACTCCTTTCTATCACATCATGTCACATCATGACTGCTCATACATAACTCATCCATCCTTATCCAACATGCGTGTTAATGAATTTAAAATTCAAATTTCAAATCTTCCCCCCTTTCTCACCAAGTAAAGAATATTCTAGGAATATTCTCTTAGTTCCTAAGTATCCCTTTCTTATCTTTAGTTGGATCCCAACTAGGATAGTTACATATTTGAGGAATACCCAAAATACCCCTAACGATAACTCCTTTCTATCTTTACTTTATCTGATAAGCAAAACGCTTTTAGTACTTCACAAATGTTTTATCAAATGGCTATTTGAGTTGGTTAACCTTGATCATAAGAATGATTGAAAGGTCATAGTGTTAAGTAGAATTGAGGGTTTAACAAGTGCGGGTATTTAAAACGCCAAGATCCTGAAGAAAAACAAAGTCGGGAATCTGGCGCGCTGGCCACGCGCTGAAGCTTGGGCAGCGCGTCAGACTCGAAATGTTTTTCAACATTTTGGGATTCTTGGCCTATAAATATCCACCCTTGGCCTTTGTATTCCTCACCTCTTACAAACATTCTTTCCTCTCTTTTCTCTTCTCTAATTCTCTAAGTCTAACATCAAGTGTTCTTAATCTTCTCATCTATCATCCATCGAAAGTGAACACATCTCCGCAAGAGAGCCACAGAAGTACCTAAGCCATACTTGTGTGTTTTGTCGAGGGTCTTCTTTCTCACACTCTTTTTGTTAGAATCGAGTCTTTATGCTAGGTTAGGACTTGGTTCACCATCTATCTTTTTATGCAATCGAGTTGTAAGGGAAGTCTTGTATCCGTGAGATCAAGCCTAGATCATCGAGGATCTAGTTGGGGTTTGATAAGCTTCCAAGGGGAAGGTGATAACATCAAATATTTAATACTTTTTATATAAAATTCCCACATTTATTGCCTTACATTATATCATTTATATGAATTCGGTACTTAATTCATTTATTTTTTGAATTCAGGTAATTAAAGGCATTGTAACGGAAAAAGGCGAAAAATGGCCAAAAATAGTACCAATACTATTTTATTTAGTAAAGTACTAAAATCATTTGATGGCTACTATATTTCTCTAGGATGCAACTTATAAGCCTAGTGAAGAATAATACCACTACTATATTATTTAGTAGAGGTACTATATTTTTATTGATGAACGTGATCGAATAATTGCAAGCCTAAAAGAATTACAGCGTAACCGTCCCGCAAGAGTTACGCCGTAATTAATTATTAATAAAGATGATATTGATGCTGGCTAAGGGTTACGGCGTAACGTGTTGAAGTAATTACGTCGTAACATATTTTAATACTAATTGATGGAATGCTGCGTCATAAGGTTTACGGCGTAACGCAGTCGGTGCGTTTACGCCTTAATGATGACTCATCACAAGGACTAAAGTTGCGCGAAAATTATAAAGTTTTAATAATATATCATAAAGCACCAAGAAGACGAAGGGTTGTTCCTGCCAATGTTCCATAGTTTCTCATCACATATATACAAATGATATCATTCATTCAATTCATTCATTGGGAGTTTTATTCTTTTTATGTGCGCACGTCGAGTAGAAGAAAGAGGAAGCAGCCTACTAAGTTGCTTGATTCGGGTATAGGGAGAACCCGTCGGGGTTTGTCACGGGATCCAACTAGAAGATCCGGAGCATTATTTTAACATGATTTGTCAACTATTACAATTTGATTTTAATTAATTATTTTTTATAATTTATTTGATATCGGCTTAATTTGTTGATGCTTGATATTTATTATGCTTAATTTTTGTTCTTGCCATTTAATTTGTTAATTATTCTTTGTTTATGTATTTTTGATCTCTTTGGCTGATAAATGTTTTGTTAGATATCCTTATAGCTTGTTATAGATCCCTGCGTTTGGAAATATTGAAAGGTAGTTTTGATCTGGTTAGTCCTTTTATTAGGCAAACTGCTAAACTTAGGATTACAAAGGTACTAGGATAAGTTGGAATCTATCTTAGGGTAGAAATCGATCAAATCACCGTCTTAATTACTCTAAATACTCTAAAAAGCGCAAGAACACTTTCAGAGAGGGTTAATAATCTATCTAGGTTATAGACAAGTATTTTGGATGGTTGGTACTTAACAGCTACAACCAGGATACCTTAACATCGAGAAATTAGGATCTTAGAAAGTATAAGACAAGCCATAAGTGTCAATTCGGATATGTTGATATTAGAACACTAATAAAATAAGAATTAGACATTGCACTTGAGATCAAGATAATTAAACTTAGGATATTTAATTAGTTAAATGGGTACATCTTCTTAGTAGTTTTCCACTATACCAATTCCCTTGATTGATAAAACCAGTTTATTCCTCTCATTTATTATTTTATAATTTAATCTTCTTATCTGCTTTTAAAACCATGACAATTAAAACTTATATTTTAAACCATCCTCTTAGCTTTTGGGACGACCTCGGATTTACCAATCCTACACTACATACGACCGAGTTCTCTTCCCGTTAGTGCGTTGTAGACTATAGGTGAAACGAGTTTTATAAATTTAAAACTTGGTAAATAATATTTAAAAAAAATACGCATCAAGTTTTTGGCGCCGCTGTCGGGGAGCTAATTAGGTTTTAAGCTTGAGTTTTCTGTATATATTTTATTTTAGTATATTGATTTTCTTGAATTTGTTTTCTTGTAAGAGCACAATCTACTCGTATCTTGTGTTTGATTTTAAGGAATCATGGAAATGGTGCCTGATATCGAGAACATGACGCTTAACGAGTACTTAGAGTATGAAGCTGAGAAAGAAAGACGATTATGGAGGAATGTTCGATCCAAAAGTAGTCCAACAAGGTATGAAGGGGCGGATTTTAACTCTTCTCACCGTGACAAGAGTATAACTTTGGATTTTTTGCAATACTATGAGGACACGTTTCTTGACAAATATTACGTATTACCTTCCATACTTCCTTATTTCTGACCTTCCCAGCCACATAACGAACGTGGTTATGAATCTCCTAATACAAGCAACGAAGTGGACATTGATAGCATGACAATAGCAGAATATAATCTGTACATTGCTAGACAAAATAAAAATTCACTAAATGATCACTCCTATAGTTTCACACCCCAGTTTTTCGCTCAACCACCAAACACACCTAACACTCCTATGGATAAAAAGGATTTTAACTTTGATGAGATCTTGGATGACTTGTTCAGAATAGAAGCTAAAAACCTAAGGCGAATGAGGAAAGAGAAAGTTCATAATGGGTGTGATGTTGACACATCTAGGGATACGAACCATGAAAGCAGTAATCTTCTTAACTTTCCTATTTTTACCGCTACTAATGAATTTTCTAGTATTTTTGAACATGATGTTGACTTAGTGAAAGAGGAGGCTTAGGTGGAAGATGATGATAATGGGGATATTTATGATATTTGGGATATTACGGTCGAGGATGTTAAACGTATTAGGCAAATTCTTACGCCTAACGTCCCTAATTAAATGGACAAAGTAATAAAACCTTTGATCCCGCAACCTATTCATACCACACAACCTAATGATGATTATGTAGCACCGACTACTAAATCAAATTTGGATGAACTTTTGGAAGAATTCAGAGACGAGATCTTGAATGTAACCATGGTGTACGAGGAAGTAGATTTTAATCCTACTAAGGATATAGAGGAGCTTGAAAGACTTCTCGCTAAAAATCCTTAGTCACATTTTACAAAGATACAGGCACATTCAGTTATCGTAAAACCAGATCCTTTCATTCATAC
>BQNB010136152.1:0-18042 GCA_026074375.1 Tanacetum coccineum
ATCGAAAGTAATGATATAGGGGGGGTCTTTATAGATCATTAATGATAGGTCTTCCACGAATGTATAAATTCTTTCGTACCTATTCCCCCGAACCATAGACTTAAGTAGCTAGAGATTTCAACACAAAGAAAATAAAGACTACAGGGTAGGCTAAGGCGAAATGGTGTAACGAAACATATAGGGTTTAAACAGATATTGGCTTAACAAGGTGATCTAGGGGTATTTTGCACTAACATTGAGTGCAACAAAGGGTTTTACACGGGGAGGTCGACAAGTTAGTGTGACAAGTCGATAAACACATACATATAGGCTTTTTGGGTGATTTCCTGAGATGTTGCCTTCTTGAACCGTCTATTCCAACTAAGCAATTAGGTTTTGACAAGATGTACAGGCCATGTTCTAAAGTCTACAATACTACCGGCACTCTCATATATTTGGTGGATTTTTGTATAATAAATGGAAACATAATATTAGACTTAACCTCACCAATTTAATTATGGGATAATAGTGTGCTCGGCAATGATTAATTCTAGTTTAGTAAGAAAAACATGTCAAAAATTTTAAAATTGGCACCATTTTTCAAAGAAAACTAGAAAATCGAAAGTAAATATAGGTCAAGTGGTAATTCTACTCCCATCCCCCCACTTGGTTTGTATAATGTCTCTATTGTACATTTAAGGAAATGAAATTATGAAATAAGAGTAGAATTAAAACAAAAGACTCCCCGGAGCGTGGCTCTCCTCTTTGAATGATGACTGCAAGAGATAAATTCTTGCAAGTGTCTATAAAACAACCTCGTTTATCCCTTGAAATCAACTAAAACAACAACAAGCATAAACTATCAAAGAATAATATACACAAAGTCTAACTCCACTTTCTTAGGAATCAACGGGTTGCAAATTAGCATATGGCAACAAACCTTGTGAAACCACTTGGTGGCCCAAGTGAGCCGAGTGAAGTCTCTGTGAGGGTGTCCAGAGAACATAACTCCACAAAGTTCATTTAAGCTTAGACAACGGTTTTGAAAAGGTTTCAAACTGATTTTTAGTTTCTAGAAAATGTTTTACGACGTAAACATAGGATTGGTTACGCCGTAAACATGTGGTTTTAAAATTTTGGAAATTTGAATAAGAAGGTTACGGCGTAACTAATTTAGGACATTACGCCATAATAATATCTGTTATGGCATAACCAATGTGGTTACGCCCAGACAAAATCTTGCTACCATATGAAAACGAGTCGATGAGACCTCGAATTCCACTTCCTTATAGCGAGAACCTGCAAAAAGAGAGAAACTAACAAAAACCAACTAAAATACAGAAAATAAAAAACGGGTTGTCTCCTAACGAGCACTTTTGTTTATTACCGAGTCTTTAAGTTAGACTCAAGATGCTCTACGTCTTTCTATGGATCCTTCTTCCACTATCTACTTCTTTACGGATCATATCCCTAAATCTCGACCCGTTTTCTCTTCCTAATGGTAAGGCATCCATCAATTCTTTAGTGACACAAATGAAATTTTGGCCAGTGTCAAACGAGTATCTTTTTACTTTGAAAGTATCTACGTGGACCATTGGTGGGTCATACTCTTCTATGTTGATTCCAAGTTGTTGCCTTTCCTCCTCTTCTGATTTTTGATCATGCCACTAATAGATATTATCCCCTTGTACTTTCTTACAGTTTTCCCATATATCATCTAGCATATGTCCTTTCTTTCCTATGCCTAATTCATATTCATCTGCTAACTGGTCAACTTTGAGATCAAACATCCACTTATAGTCGTCAAAACTCCTTTCTCGCGGGTCTTTTACTGGATCTTCTTGAAAACAATCAATTAGCCATGTTTTAAGTAGGGTTTTCTTTACTAGTTCGCTTATGTTTGTGTGTCCTAACTTTGTCAATAGCCAATTCTTGAAAGGGTAGTCCTTCGGTCTAGGATTGAGATTTTCCTAGACGGTGGTAAACCTTGAAGTGGGAGTGTTTGGATTGTTGTTACACCATTCCTCAAACCTATCATCCCAAATCAATTCTTTCTCTTGGGTTTCTCCGTATTTTACTAATAGGAACTCAGGAAATGATAAACCTTCCCCGTTTATTCTTTTCCTATCATCATCATGGTAACAATACCATTTTTTATAACTCCTTCTTCATCTATTCCATAAATCTCTGAACCTCCATTACACTCCCTTATGTTTGGGTCACATGTCGGCCAAGTTCTCCCTTTAGAATTTGTTTAACCGGTTTACAGAAGTGTTTGTTAGGAAGGTTTATATCAAATTTAAGTTTTCTTGACTTCTTGCAACTTCATCCTTGCTCTTGATTACAATAATTGTTCTCATTATGCAAATCATCAGTTTTCTCAACCCTAAATGATGCATCTGATGAAGTATGAAAGGTATACTCATTATCAGAGGTTGAGTTTATCATATAAATCTCTCCTATGCGGGTTGTGAAATTATGAATCTTTTTGTTCATATCGAAGGTAACTCTGTCACTTCCAATTCCTAAGGAGATCTCTTTATTAAAGACATCTATTTTGACATGAATGGTCGCTAGAAATGGTCTCCCAAAAATCATAGTTTCATTACGTGTGTTTAACATATCCATAACCACAAAGTCTAATAGGAATAAAAACTTGTCGATCTTGACAAGGACGTTCTTAACTATTCCGATAGGAGATCTTTTCGTCATATCTGCCATTTCAACTAGCATGTCAGTCTTCTTTAGTTGAGCCAGTTTTAGGTGTTCGAACATGGACTTAGGTATGACATTAACACTGGCACCTAAATCTGTCATAGCATAAAAATTTAAACTTCCAATAGTGCATGGAAGAGTAAAGTTTCCAGGGTTCATCTCTTTTGGTGGAAGTTGACATGGCAAGACTTTTGAAGACGCAACTTTTTCTTGAACAATTTGTGTGCAATTGTCAAAGGATACCTCATGTTGTTCGTTATCATGGGGTGTCTTTTTGTCAGTGTACACTGCAAAGCAGTGGTCAAATGATGAATTGTTTATTTCTTTGGCAGCTTTTGTGTGAAACTCCTTTGTTAGCTACTCGATTTGGGTCTCTAAATTTTTGAGAGAAGCGCTTTGGTTTTGAGTATTAATCTCGACATTCTCCAGGAGTTTCTTCACCCATTCTTCCATCTCGGCTGTTCTTCGTGTTGATTACTCCAGGTGTTTATTCATAAGCTCCTCCAAGCTTGGCCTCTTTTCTCTAAATGACGGTCGATTGTCAATGCATGTGTAGTATCCTGGTGGGCCTACACGGTATTTAGCTCTATTACTGAAATGTGAAGGTCGTCCAAACTTGCCATATTTAGCCTCTTCGACGCTCTTTACTTCCTCATTGAGAGGGAAATCCTTGTCAAGGCGAGCTCCTCCGCAGATTTGGCATCCTACTTGAATAGCGTGAACATTTTCTTTCAACTTCTTTATGTCTCGACCGAGGTTTTCTAGCTTGTTTACAATAACAGTGATCCCTTTAGAATTACTACTACCCTCTGTATTTATGCTGGATATCCCATCGTGCCACTTTTGAGAGTGGTTAGCCATAGTCTGAATCGCTGTTAATGCTTGAGCAGGTTTCATGCTAGGAATTGACCCTTGTGAGTCAAGCAATTGGCGATTCATGGTCCCAATACCATTATAGAAGATGTTTACCTTCTAATGGCTATTGATGACATAAGTGGGGCATTTATAGAGTAGGTCATTATACCGTTCCCAGGCTTAGTATAAAGTCTCGTCTCCTTTCTACTTGAAGTTATAGATTTCTTCAAGCTGCTTGGCAGTCTTTGATGGTGGACAATACCTTTGGATAAAGGCCTTTTAAGGAGATCCCAGGAATCGACGGTTCTTGGAAGAAGTTTGTCCACCCATCGCTTAGCTGCTTCAGTTAGAGTAATGGGTAAGACGCGCAGCATGACAGCATCATGCGATACTCCGGGAATGTTAAATAAGCTGACGATGTCTAAAACTCGCTCCACATGCTCATGGGCATCATCGTTCTTGTTTCCAGAAAAGGTATCCTCCCTCAATTCTAGCATGAATTGACTCTTTATCTCAAAATTCACATTGCCTCCTATTTTGTGTTTGACCACGCCCGGTGCCTGGTTCCCTCGAGAGGTTATCAATTTCTCCCTCAGCCATTATGATTTTTTGAAATGTTTAGTAATGAGAAATCAAACTAAAACTAAATTTAGCTCCCTAGCAGCGGCGCTAAAAACTTGATGCGTAAAATTGTTTTAAATAAATATATGCCAAGTTTTAAATTTATAAAACTCGTCTATCGATATACGCACTAACGGGCAGAGAACCCGGTCGTATATAGTGTAGTAGATTGGTAAATCCGAGGTCGTCCCAAGAGCTAATGTTTACTAGCTTTAATTTGATTATGGCACGTTTGAAAATGGCTTTTAAGTTGATTTTAATAACTATAGAAAAGTAAATGCAGAAAAGTAAATTGATAAAAGTATTCAGGGAGAAAAGCATGCTAGCCTAACCATTTCGTTACTAATGCTATGATTACATTTTCCTGTGTAATGTTCAATTATAAGTTCCATTAGTGGTTCTAATATTGACAGACCCGAATTAGCATTTGAGGTATGTCCTATACTTACTCTGCGATCCCACATTCTTTACGATCATACGAGCAGGGCATCCAAGTTTATAATGGTTAATTCCCAACTATCCTTAAGACCAATCTATAATCTAAACCGATTATTAACCCCCTCTGAAAGAGTTCCTGTATTTTTTTAAATATTTAATATGGCAAAGGCGGTAATTTGGTTAATTCCTACACTAGGGATATGTGTCAAGCTACCCTAGTACCCCGCTAATATTAGGTTTAACATGGTAAGTCTAATATCATGATTAACAAGATCTAAGCCACCCTCTATACTACCAAAACACAGGGATCAATGAAAGGCTATAAGGATATCTAACAGAACCATAATTGAACATGAAACATTAATCATAACAATAGTAAATACATAGTTAGGCCAGCACTTAGAGTGCTTAGCCGCTCATGGTAACAGAAATGTAAGAATTAATGAACATAGACATGGATTGAATCATCATTGTTCTTACAGTGAATGTTATGAACGAATAAATACAAAAAATGTGTAAAGTGACCTCTTCCTTAGACCTTCTGGTGAAATGCTTCGGATCTTGGGGGTTTGGTTCACCCCTTTGGAACTATGTTGTGAGTTGTGGAAGTGAGTGATGTTGAATGAGCCGGATGAGGGCTCTATTTATAGACTTCGAAATTGTTACGGTGTAACAGTTATGAGACGTTATGCCGTAACCTTGCTTGCGTAGGCTTATAATCTTCCAGGCAAAATAACGTTACTGCATAACCTTGTCGGCTATGTTACGCCGCAACGTTGACTCGGATAAGTCATCCCTTGTAAATTTGAATGTTACGGCGTAAAGTAGGAGAGGCTTTACGCCGTAAAAGGTGTGATGGCTTATTTCTTCATTAGAATATGTTACGGCGTAATCCCTCGGGGGTGTTACGCCGTAAACTGCCTTGAACTCTTCACTTTAGTGCATTTATGTCCAAATCTCTCGTATTTTGCTAAAATGCTCACTTGATCCCTGAAAACTAAATATAAGCAATCAAGTAACATTTTCAGACATTTACAACATATTTATAAGCATTTTCATAGGGAATTTGGTATTTAAATGTATTAACTATTTGATGTTATTACATAGCATATAAATTACCATAGGCTTGGTAAAGGATCAAACCTCCACCGCTAGGCGCAAGCATTATTCATTACTATCAAAGAGGTCTTTTAAAAGGTTATGGGGTGTAGGTGTAAGATAACATTAACAGAAACGGAAATGGATGGGATATACTTGGGTGGCTTTGGGTGAATTTGGGGTGAAAGGGTTAGCTAATTACTTATAAGAATACACGCTGATTTGGTTGCTAAGCCATAGACTCAGACAAAGATATACAAACTCTACACAACTCTATATCAATCTCTTTCTTTTTCTTTTCTTGACTCTAATATAAACATAAGCAAATGGCAGCCCGTACATTTTTTTAACTCTTTTTTTTATATACATTTTTTTCGTACACTTTTCCCTGTCATTGCTTAAACATATAATACATCATGGGGGTTTATAGATACACCCCTACACTTGAACTTTTACATACTCGATATTTACAATCTAACTAATGACCCGAATTGAGGCGAATTAACATAACATGGAGCTTATTGAGCTCTATTGGGGGTAATAAGTTACTTTTTCCCCAATTCTTTATAAGATGAATACTACTGATCCGTGTAGAATGGTCGGTTATAAATTCCCAAGTAGATAGGATAAATACCTTAGGAAAGGAAAAAAATTTAATCACTCAGAGTCGTAATCCACGGCGAGAGATGAATGGAGAAAAACGTTTTAGTTACAAATTGGATGCTTGATTGCCATATATTTTTGGTTTTTTTGATTTTAAACTAAATATATTATAATAGCAAAGACGATAATACTAAATATTAAGAAAAAAAACAACTAGTCGAAAACATTTTCAGTTTGCCCTGCAACAAACACCTCTTCACCATTTAAAGCAATCCCTTTAACCTTGGGTTTTGAAGTTTTTAATGTAGCAAGTGCTTGAGCCAAAGTAATTTCTCCAGTAGTTATTGTAACAGTTGTTGCAGCAGTACTAACTTAAGCACCATCAACTACTTCTTCAACAACATTTTCAGTTTGCCCTACAACAAACACCTCTTCACCATTTAAAGCATCCACATTAAACATTTCTTTGTCAGCATCATCTTGAACACTAACTAGGGTAATATCATCATCTGCATCAATAGCATTAATCCTCCCCTGTTTGGATGCATCCTCACCCAAACTTTCTTCATCTCCAGAGGATTCTACCCTAGCTGTAGCACCAACCTTTCTTAATCTTTTTAGCCCATGAGTTCTTGACCTCTTTTTCTGTTCAAGCTTCTTGACCCTCCTTTTCAAACTAGCAATCTCATTAGCTTGAGTGGTCTTTGTCTTCTCCAAATCAAGAACCCTTTGTTGTAAATTGGTACATAGTTCCATCAATTCATTAAGTTTAAGTCTATCCTCATCACTTCGAAGTGTGTTACCTCTTGCGAGCAGTGAATCATTGGAATGTTTAGATACATTCTCAAACCTAGTTTGAGCAATAGTATCCCCTATGGTTTCTTGGCACCTAGGACCACCACCTGAAGTAGTTCCTAGGGAACTAGATTCATTAGGTGTTGCCTTGGATCGGGTCTTAGTTATGTTACCACTGTCTTGCTCTGCTTCTAAGCTAGAAGCAGTAGTGGCAGCCCTCACCAAACTATCACCCAACTCCTTATGGACAGCCTCATCTATAACATTGTCATTAGGATCACTAGGCTGAGGTACCTGAGTGTCCTTTATTTTAGGCTTCTTAGGTTTTTGTGTCTTTTATGGTTGAGTAGATGGTTGAATAATGGTGGGTGTGTGATGGGGATCAGTTGGATTTGCTGAACCTTCACCCATTTGTGATTGGTGTTAAGTTATGCCTAGCAGCATTAACTTAGAACCAGCAGAAGAAAGTTATGCCTAGTAGCATTAACTTAGAACCAGCAGTAGCAAGTTATGCCTAGCAGCATTAACTTTGAGTCACTAGCATAAACTTCAATTCCATTCCAAACAGCTTTTCCATCATCAATTTAACACTTTTCTTTGCTTTTCCTGCAAAATGTTAGTCCAAAAACTAAGAAAACACAAGCCATATCAATTTTCACAATTATCACAGTATTAATTATACCTAGCAGTATTAAGTATAACTAATAGTAGAAACTCAGCAGTAGTAAGTATAACCAGCAGTACTAATTATACTTAACATCAGAAACTTTTAATGACATGAATAACAGTACTAATTCATACAGAACTCTACAAAAACATGAAGAGATAAAAGACTTTAAAGATTCATCATTCCAATACTAACAATCAAATATTGAAATCTACTTACATCAAAAGCTTTTGTAAGCAAATCTGCAACATTCTTGTCAGTATGGATTTTGACCATTTGAATCAATTTCTTTTTATTGCAATCTATAATAAAATGATGTATGATCTCTATATGCTTTGTTTTTTAATGAAAAATAGGATTTTTAATTATGCAAATAGTACTGTTATTGTCAATAAAGATCTTGGTATGCATAAAATTGTACCCATAATCAAGTAGTTAATTCTGAATCCAAAACACTTGTCCATGTCAACTTAAAGCAGCCACATACTCAGCTTTTATTATGGAATTTGCAACCACTGCTTATTTCTTGCACTGCCATGATATTAATCTACATCCAAGGAATTGACAGCCTCCTGTTGTAGACTTTCTATCCAAGCTTGCTCCAGCATAATCACTATTAGTGTATGCTACCAAATCAAAAGGAAAATCTTTTGGATACCAAAGGCCCAATTTTGGTTGACCTTTTAAGTACCTAAAAATCCTTTTCACAGCATAAAGATGTGAAACCTTTGGACTGACTTGGTATCTAGCATAGGCACACACTGCAAACATGATGTTAGGTCTTGAAGATGTAAGATACATTAATGAACCAATCATTGACATATACATATGAACATCCACTTCTTCACCATCTTTATCCTTAAGCAGAGGCTTTTGAGTTTCCATTAGTGTGCTTGCAGTCTTGACTTCTGTAAACCCAAATTTCTTTAAAATTTCAACATATTTATCTTGACTAATAAATATGCCATCCTTCTTCTGCTGCACTTGTAATCCCAAGAAGAATGTAAGTTCTCCCATAGAACTCATCTGAAATTTCTCATGCATCAACTTCTCAAATGCATTGCATAGCTCCTTTTTTGTTGAAACAAAGATGATATCATCTACATAAACTTGGACCTGCAAAATATCACCTTTATGCCTTTTGATGAATAAGTTCTTGTCAATTTTCCCTCTTTGAAACCTATTGTCTAACAAATATGTTGACAAGGTTTCATACAAAGCTCTAGGAGCTTGATGTAGTCCATACAGTGCCTTTTTAACCTTGTATACTCTATCAGGAAGTGTGGATCTTCAAATCCTGGTGGTTGACATACATACACCTCTTTTTCAATCTTCCTATAGAGAAAAACACTTTTTACATCCATTTGATACACCACAAAATCTTTAAATGAAGCATAAGCTAAAAATAGCCTAATTGCTTCAATTCTTGCAACAGAGGCAAAGACTTCATCATAGTCAATCCCTTCTTCTTGTGTGTATCCTTGAGCAACCAATCTTGCTTTATTTCTTATCACAAAACAGGGGCGGCTTAACTTTCTCGGAGGCCTAAAGCGAAGCCTTAAGATGGGGCCTTTTATCAAATTTATATGCCGAAAAATCGACTTATACTAGAAAGATACACACATACTTTCATTTCTAAAGGTGAAAAACACAAATCCTCTCCCCATTTTTTGCTCACATACCATGATCAATCAAATACACTCAACCATACAAAATTTTATTTACAACATATACACACATTCCTACATGATATCTAAGATGACCTAAGGTGGTTAGAAGGTTTGGTTTAAGGGTTACAAGTGTTTAAGCAAGGAAAGTTCCATATTAGGGTTTCACTTAGAATTAGGGTTTTCAAGTCTTGCAAGTTAGGGTTTGATTGCTAAACAAGGGTTTAGCTCTTGTTGTTCATCAACACAATATCTTTATGGTAATCTATATACTTCTTTATGAATTTACATTTTGATTTTATGAGTAATATATGTTCTTTGTAGCAAAATCACCATTAGGATGCTTTTAAAACACATGTATAACACACATTTTTACTTGTGTTTCTGATTTTTACACATTTTACCTATGTTATGTTGTTTAATAATATTAGTTATATGAGAATATTAATAAGTGTTGTACAATCTTGGTATTTAAGTATAAAAAGTTCAACTATAAACTTATAGTTAAAAGTTACTTAAGGAAAGTTATGATTTCATGTGATGGTTCATGACTTGTTAATCTTGATATCATGGACTCATGTCACATATGATGGAAAAATGGACACTATTATATGTAAGACATAGTATATTAAGAATATCGGAAGACTTGTGGTAGTTTACTAAATAAAAAGTATATAAAAACAAAGTTATACAAATAAACTCAAAAATATATTTAGGGGCTGTTTTGGCATGAATTGTTAGGCATGGATTTTATATTTTATAAACATACTACATCTCATGACGATTCCAAAAAGGTAAGAAACTCAAAAAACTGATTTATAACGAAAAAGATACGTAGTTTACGAGTTTTACGATAATAACCGGAGTTATAATAGAATTTTTATAAAAACTTGTTTTAAAAATTCTACAAACAGAAGGTTTGGTATTTTTATTAAATCACACATATTTTTAGGATTCCAAAACAATAAGAAACGTAAATTTTCAATTAAAAACGAAGAAGTTATGAATTACGCGAGTTTATATACTTAAAATGTATAAAAATACTTTTATAAAACTATTTTTATAAAAGTTACTGTTCATCTCAGGAACATTTGTTTTTGTAAACCTCATAAACAAATATAACTTTCAATTACGAGATCGTGCTCGAAAGAATCGCTAAAACGGAGCTATAACGAATAAAATACGACATTTACGGGTTTTACGACAACTAAAACTATAAAAATAACTTTATAACTGGTGTGAACAGTAAAAAGTACTGTTCACCAGTAGGTCAAAAATATGAAAATGTAATATTTTGATAACTCGTCTTAATACGAAAGCGTGGACATAAGAAACGTAAGAAACGGGCTTAAAACGAAGAAATTGCGTCGTTTTTATATCGTAACATTTATAAACATTTTAACTTTATTAACACGATTTCACTAAAACGATTAGATGGTGATTAGCTATATAGAAATATACATGGTAGTAGTTACCCAATGTGATTAGTACTTATACGACCTATATTGGATTAGGTTGCATTCGATCATTACCGTGACGCATTTTCTGTGATATACTTGATATACGCTCACTCAAGGTGAGTTCATAGCCCCACATTTTACATGATTTGTTTTATAAGTTTTTGGGGTGAGAAACATGCACTGTTTTATAATTGGACACAAGTGGATAAGTTTTACATTATGATTACGTGTTGCCTAAGTAGCGATAACCCTAGTTGAGCCCATTATCATGAACTGTCAGTTACTGGATTGTGAGCGCGAATGTTATGAATAGATCTATTAGGATTGACATCCCCGTTCGGGTGATTAGCTATCACTGGGCAAACGAACGTATACCATGTCGAACATAGGATGTTACGGGTTAGAACATCATCACGGGCAATGTAGGCCATTTATATGGTATTCATTTATGTTGAGCTTCAGTGTCATGAGCTTAGGGCAACGTAATTACATTTATATGATGTCTGCATCTGTTGCATTATCATACACTTGGGAAATCTTGTGGTCCTACAATATACGATTTATCAAACCTATGAATTCACCAACATTATTGTTGACGTTTTAAAGCAATGTTTTTCAGGAAGTCAATAAGCACGAGGTGCAAGGGATACATTGGTGGTTTTGATTTGGATATCATGCATTAAAGATTTTGTCGCATTACATTTTGTATATCTGTTATGGGCTAGAAATCTTTTGTAATTGAACAATGTGGTAAAGTGAAGTTCGGGGCTTATGTAACAAATAACTTTGTTAAATCCAATATATCGGTTTTAAAACGACTTTTGGTCGTTCTATATAATGATCTTGTGTTATTGGATTATGAAGGTAACACGCTCAGACCCCCTTATTCCGCTGCGACCCCACATTTGGGGTGTACAGAGTGGTATCAAGAGCCAAGGTTATAGAGAACCAGGTCAAATGTTTTTGCTGGACTATAACCGTTTTCAAACATTGCATTCATAAAAAGGGGTTTACACGGGACATACATACGTGCATACATTCATGCATACACTAGTTGTTGCATTAGTTGGTTGGACTAGATGCATTCTTGATTGATATACATGTTATGATATGAATGTATATTACTATAAGAGTCTTATATTAAATACTATTATCATGCTATTTTGGACTTTTCTGATACAGTCAGTCAGTTTCAGATGAATAGGGTCACACACACAGAGATATCCAGTCCGTTTGAGGACTTATCAGACATTGGATCACTAGGAGTTGTTGGACCTGAGCCGAGGGACTGCCCTGGATGTTTAGAAACCATATGTGAGGTCGCCTTATAGGCCTGCCATCACAAGACTAGCATACCTGGCCACGTCGTGCCACAATCACACCCCTACCAGATTTTGTCCTAGAGCCGGTATATCCCGAGTATATGCCACAGGAGGACGAGGTGTTTCCGGCTGAGGAGCAGCCACTGCCTGCTGCTGCCTCACCCACTGCTCAGTCACCAGATTATGTTCCGGAGTCCGATCCTGAGGCGAACCCAGAGGAGGATGACGACGAGGACGCTGAGGAGGATCCTGTCGATTATCCTGCCGATGGAGGAGATGACGGCGATGACGAGATGAGTCAATCAGAGGTTGATGATGTGGTTGACGTGAGGATGATGACGAGGAGGAGGTGGAGCACTCCAGCATCCTAGACAACTCTGAGGTTGTTTACTTTACCAATGATGATCAGGCCTCATCTGCGGAGGAGACTGAGTCGTTCGAGACCGATGAGTCTGCGACCACACCACCACCACACCCTGCATATCGTGTGACAGCTAGGATTTCTATTCCAGCTCCAGTACCTACACCAGTATGGTCTGATGCAGAGGTTGCCAGACTTCTCGCTATATCTACTCCACCATCATCACCGCTCTCCCCATGGTCATCACCACTTCCCCAGATACCTTCTCCACCACTACCCCCGATACCATCTCCATCACTACCAGTATCACCACCACTACCAGTATCATCACCAGTGCCTGTGTTATCTCCATCACCACCTGCTAGTCCTATTCGTTCGTTGGGCTATCGAGCTACTTATACTCCCGGCTGAGAGCCTAGCGCATTCTACTTCCATTCACTACCCTTACCACCACCATCTACTCTCCCACACCAGACCAGCTGCACTATCATCAGGGACGCCACCCTTGCATTTACTCTCTACTACGGGAGAAATTAAAGCGGTGGTTAGAAGTCCTGCAAGGACTACGGAGCCCCTCATTAGTAATTAGATAGATCTCTGTCACATCTTCTTGTGTGCTGCTACGCTATGTTCTACCGAATAAGATAGAGAGAGTTGGTCCAAAACATCATCGCACTTCTCTAATTCGGGCCTATCACCCCTGATCCAATTAATCCGACTGTCACGGAGAGAGATTCGTCTGATGGTGGCTCGACTAGACCAACGTAACTAGAGGTCTTATAGGCAGACGATGTTTTGTAGCTCTACTCTATGGATAGGGGAGGATCAGGCGTGATCCGGAACGGAGAGATGTTGGATTTGGGATCATCCGTACTCGTAGGATTGAGATAGTTGTGGACCCTGCCATGGGGGCCCAGTTAGATACTCTGTCCATTCACAGAGTTAGGTTGACATATGACAGCATTTAAGACTAGGGTTAGGTAGGACACGGATGAGATTTATACGAGGTTAGACGATGAGCAGTCTGGCTGACAGCTATTGGCTGGTCGGCTCAACATGTTGTTTAGGGATAGTTCTGTACATGTACGTTACGCTAGGGAATCATGGGAGACTGAGGCTAGGATGTTGCTTGAGAGGCTTGGGGACGGATCTATGGATTGCATGTGTTCTTGCGCGGCAGGGTTATGTCGCTACGTTCCACTGTGTTTTGCTCAGCAGTCCACATTGTGAGTGTTACAGTCAGAGACTCGTAGGTAGACCAAACGGTGATTACAGAGATGCTTGGCGGCCAGCTCTTCCAAAGGAGGCAGAAGCATGCTCACAGGGGGCAGTGCACTTGAAGCTGATAAGAGACTTCAAAATCAGATGACAGATGTCGAGAGACAGCAGGACCGCAAAGGTCCTGCTCAGCCAGAGCTACAGGAGGATAGGGATTGGTAGGGCAGTTCCTAGATTCTGTTATGGCTAGTTGTTTTGTACAGCCTACTAAGTATTACAGGTTCAATCCCGGCTAGTATAGCTTTAGGTTGTTATATTCTTTTATCTTGTTAGCTAATTGTGTGAATCATGTTGTATCTGAAACTCACGTCCATGTATGTGTTTCCAATTATATTATGGAATGGTGGTATTATTTTTCTAATATGTTGTAAATCGAATTTGTTGTGAATGAATGTCGATTTGGTTATATCTTTGTTGATTACAATTCAGTTGTATATTTCACTGTGTGATGTGATCTCATTTTTACTTAATGGGTATATGTCATGGCATGGTTATGATTTTATGAAATCTAACGAGTATTATATTTTCTTGTGATTTGAAGAAAAATCGGACCAAAAAGATAAGGACCCAGAGGTTAAACCCAGAAACAACACTGGCCGCAACAGCCGCCACCACTACCACTATCACTAATGCCCAACTTCAGGCAATGATTGACCAAGGCGTTACTGCCGTTTTGGCAGCACGTGATGTAAACACGAATGGCGTCGACAACCACAATTCAGGAATAGGTGCTAGGAGAAACGAGCGAGCCACTCGTGAGTACACTTACCTAGACTTTATGAAGTTCCAACCTCTAAATTTCAAAGGCACAAAAGGAGTTGTTGAATTGACTCAATGGATTGAGAAAATGGAAACTGTGTTCCGCATAAGCAACTGTTGGTGGGAAAAACCAAATCAAGTTCTCACTGTACTCTCTGGGAATGCTCTAACATGGTGGAACTCCCACGTTAGGACTGTTGGTAATGACATTGCTTATGCAATGACCTGGACTGAACTGAAGAAGAAAATAACTGACAAGTACTGCCCAAGGACAAAGATTAAGAAACTCAAAGTTGTAAATTTATGGGAATGAATTGCAAAGTAAAAGGTTACGATTTATCGGGTGATAGGTACAACCCAATGTTTTCAGGAACTGGCACTGTTGTGTAGGTAGAATGTTCTGAAGAATTGACAAGTTTATGAATTATGTCGATGGCTTACCCGTCATGATCCACCGGATGGTAGTAGCATCCACGCCTAAGACAATGCAAGAGGCAACTGGAATGGCTAAATCGAAGTGGATGGGATAAAGAGATCCGTTCTTTTGCTACTGTCGGACTGATGAGCAAAAGGAAGTGTGAGGACACCTCAAGGAACACTCAGAACCAACAACAACAACAGAACAAGAGGCAGAAAACTGGCAGGGCTTACACTGCGGGATCGGGTGAAAAGAAGCCATACGGGGGATCTAAACCCCTATGCTCAAAATGCAATTATCACCACGATGGTCCATGTGCTCCTAAATGTCACAAATGCAACAAAGTTAGCCATTTTGCTCGTGACTGTAGAAGTATGGCAAATGCTAACAATGCTAACCATCAGAGGGGCACTGGGTCGAGTCAGAAGCCTACTTGTTTTGAGTGTGGAGTTCAAGGACACTTCAGGAGGGAATGTTCAATGAGGAGTTCAACAAATCGTGGTAACAATATGGAGGTGGGCATGCTCCAGCAAGGTGTTGTAGGTAGGGCATGCAGGGGACAATAATCAGACTCCAAAACATCGTGACGGGTACATTCCTTCTAAACAACCGCTACGCTTCTATCTTATTCGATACTGGTGCCGATAGAAGTTTTGTATCCACTGCATTTAGCTCCCAAATTGATATCACACCAACTGCATTAGATCACTATTATGACGTTGAACTAGCCGACAGGAGAATAATTAGGTTAAACACTATCCTTAGGGGTTGTACATTAATATCCTAAAACAACCCAGTCAACATAAATTTAGATGCCCATAGAACTGGTAGGTTTCGACGCTTTTATAATTGGTTTTGGATTGGTTGGCTGTAAGTACCAAACAATCATTGTGTGTGCCGAGAAGATCATTCGTATCCCCTGGGGAAATGAAACATTAATTGTTCACGGTGACAGAAGCAACCGGGGACACGAGGCTCATCTGCACATTATCTCATAGACCAAAACACAAGAATACATGCTAAAAGGAAGTTCCTATCTTTTTTAGCACTTGTTACTACGAATGGATTTTGAAGACAAGTCGTAGGAGAACGACCTTGTGGATGTACCCAATCGTACGACGATTTTCCGATGTATTCCTTGAGGACTTGCCGGGTCTTCCTATGAATCGACAGTGGAATTTCAAATGATTTGATACGTGGTTGCTGCACCCGTTGCCTTGGACGCCCTTATCGATTGGCACTTCTGAATTAAAAAAGAGTTGTCGGGAGCAACTAAAAGAACTATCTAACAAAGGCTTTATAAGACCTAGTTCCTCACCATGGGGAGCTCCGGTCTTGTTTGTCAAGAAGAAGGACGGATCGTTTTGAATGTGCATTGTTATTACGGGAATTTTAAATAAAAACTGATGGTGAAGAAAAAGTTATCCGCTCCCAAGAATTTGATGATTTATTTGATAAGCTTTATGGGTCGACGTGTTATATCGAGATCGACTAAGGTCAGGTTATCACCAACTGAGGGTTCGAGAAGAAGACATTCCAAAGACCGCTTTTAGAACCCGTTACGGCCATTATGAATTTCAAGTTATGCCATTTGGTTTGACAAACGCACCTGCCGTATTCATGGACCTTATGAATCGGGTGTGCAAACCATATTTGGATAAATTTGTAATTGTTTTTTATTGATGTTATTCTGATATTGTCGAAAAAGAACAAAAAAAAGAACACGATGAGCACCTTAAGTTTAAATTTAGGTGTAGCTTAAGAAAGAGGGAGTTGCTATGCCAAATTTTCCAATGTGAATTCTTGGTTTCCCAATTAGTACAGTTACCTCGGTCACGTGATTGATAGTAAGGGCATGATAGTGAAGGAATCCATGTAGATCCAACCAAGATTGAATCCATTAAGGATTGGACATCTCCTAAGTCACCAACGGAGATTTGTCAATTTTTAGGTCTTGTTGGGTATTATCAAAGGTTCATCGAAGGATTTTTGAAGATTGCCAAACCAATGACCAAGCTCACTCAGAAGAAGTTCAAGTTCGAGTGGGGTGATAAACAAGAAATAGCGTTCCAACTGTTAAAGCAGAAGTTGTGTAGTGCACCAATTCTGGCTTTAACTGAAGGAAGCGAAGATTTTATCGTATACTGCGATGCTTTGATCAAAGGTTTGGGCGCGGTGTTGACTCAAAGAGAGAAAGTGATTGCTTATGCATCACGCTAACTGAAAATTCATAAGAAGAACTATACGACTCATGATTTGGAACTTGGAGCGGTAGTGTTTTCTTTGAAACTATGGAGACACTATTTGTACGGAACCAAGTGTACGGTGTTCACGGATCACAAGAGTGTACAACACATTCTTCATCAAAAGGAGCTGAATATAAGGCAGCGTTGTTGGTTAGAATTGCTTAGTGATTACGATTGCGAGATTCGTTATCACCCAGGGAAAGAAAATGTTGTCGCTGACACCTTGAGAAGGAACGAATGAGAGCCACCATTAAGGGTTCGAGCCCTAGTCATGACTATAGGTTTGAATCTTCCCAAACAAATTTTAGATGCTCAGACTGAAGCACGGAAACCAGAGAACATCAAGAACGAAGATGTTGGAGGTATGTGGCTTGAAAATTCAAAGGATCTGGAGAAAGTTAGAACGAAAAAGTTGGAACCCCGTGTGGATGGAACTTTATGCTTCAATGGCAGGAGTTGGTTACCATGTTATGGCGATTTGAGGACTGTGATCATGCACGAGTACCACAAGTCAAAATACTTTATCCATCCCGGTTCTGACAAGATGTATCAGGACATGAAGAAGCTATATTGGTGGCCCAATATGAAAGCCGACATCGCCACCTATGTTAGTAAATGTCTGACGTGTGCCAAGCAATGTTTTAAAAATCGCGCCTGAGGCGCGCCTAGGCGCTAAGGCGCACGAGGCTCCAGGTTTTGGGATTTTTTTGTATCGAGGCTCACGACATGCATAAATTGCTAAAAAATCACTACGCCTTGG
>BQNB010136153.1:0-18042 GCA_026074375.1 Tanacetum coccineum
TAATGTCGGATAATTTCCATGCAATGGCTTGCTTGTGTGACTTTAAAACCTTTATGAGAGCGGCTTTCTCCTTATCTTTCAAATCCTTAGCAATTATGACGGGTAATTTGTCGGTACCCTCTAAAAATGCATATTCAAGATGAGGCGGTAAGTTCTTAAGTTCGACCTCGGGTGGTTCATCAATTGAAGTTTTTCATTTTTAGGTTCAACAACTCTAAGTTCTTGTGGAGGGAGAGGTGGTGATGATGGATCATTATTAAGAAATTTTTCAAGAAGAAGAATGTCTCCCTCTGAATCATAGTAAGAGTCATTAATTTCTGGTGAAATTGGCTCATCTTCAATAGCTAGGAAAGCATCAGTTTCCTCTAGAAGAAAATCACTATCCCCGAAGGGAGTAAGAGTGGGAGAAGAGGTAGAAACAATCAGATCCGAAGTTGGAGTGGGATTGCCACTCACGGAAAATCCAAGAACTTCTTGAGAATACTCATCACGAGCAACGTCAATGACGTCGATTCGGTTAACCGATATATCATCATAATTAGAGGATTATCTCGAAGTTTGTTCAAGATTGAATGTTACGGCTTTATTACCAACACGAAGAGTTAATTCTCTCGCATAAACATCAATCAAAGCACGTCCAGTTTTCAAAAAGGATCTCCCGAGAATTAGAGGAACTCGGGGATCGGCATCAAAGTCAACGACTACAAAGTCGGCCAGAAATGGAACTTTCCCACTTTTATGAAGACATCTTCGGCGACACCGATCGGTCAAGAAATTGACAAGACCGCAAGTTCGAGAGTCATACAAGTAGGAGTAAGTTCGGGAAGGGAAAGCTTTTTCTACACGGAAAGTGGCATGAGGTTAATGCTAGTGCTAGGATCGGCCAAGGCTAAGCATACATCCATTCCAGGAAAATCGCATGGGATGAGAAACTTGCCGGGGTCTCCAAGTTTTTCAGGTAACTTTTTGAGGAGAACCGTCGAGCAATGCTCATTCAACGGAGTTCTTGCTAATTCAAACAAATTTTCTTTATTGCTTAACAAACTCTTAATGGTCGAGGCAAACTTAGGCATGAGAATGAGAGCATCCGCGAAGCTAATGTCGAAATGCAAATCTTGAAAGATTTGGTAAAATTTCTCCATTTGATTGTTATCTTTTTCGCGGAGCTTTGATCATTGAGTCTAGATGGATATGGAATTGACGGTTTCGGGTTAGGCTTCGGAGGACTAACGGGAGCTTCAACTGGCTCAACAACGAGAGCAACAACGGGCTCAGAATTTGGTACTTGAGTTTCAACTTGGACAACCAGAGATTGGACGTCTTCGGTACCTCCGTTATTAGTAGGAGGCACCGTGTCCTTTGTAACCTCGGTTTCACGTTCCACTACTTTAGGGGGAGAAGAAGAAGTAGTAGGAATCGTGGGTCCTTTGTAAGCAACACCCCTTCGGGTGGTGATACCTTTCAAATCTTCCCTCGGGTTAGTAATGGTGTTACTCGGAAGAGTTCCCGAAACCGAAGTAGAAGCGGTATTCATTTTCATGAATTGACCCAACATATTCTTAAGATCATTAGTAGAATTGGTCAATGTAGTCATGTTGGTTTGCATGTTTTTCAAAATGGCATCATTTGCCTTCATGTAGTTCGAGAATTCGGCATTCGTTACAACTTGCGGTTGAGGAATCGGAGCTTGGTAAGGCGGGGCTTGATATGCCGAAGTTATGTTTTGAACATGATTAGCTCCTTGGAAAAACTGGTTTCGACCTTGGTTGTTTCCTTGATTCCTATTCTGATTCTGATTTTGATTGTTTCGATTTTGATTTTGATTCACATTAAACCCTGGTGGTCCAAGATAATTGTCCGAACGATAGCTAAGCAAATTACGGTTACCTTGAGGTTGGTAAGTATTACCACCTTGATTGTAGGCTCCCGCATTATATACGTTCTGAGTTTGGCCAACGGTGGCTGGACAATTAATGTAAGAATCAGGACCACCACAAGTTTCGCAACTCGGTGTTACGGAATTAACTTGTTGGTTTGTTTGAAGCATTTTCATTAAGTTCTTGTTGATTTCCGCCATTTCAAGCTTAAGGGATGCTATTTCCAGATTAGAAGAAGTGATAGAACTAGATGACTTACTCCGTTGGGCTGAAGTGTCCCAATCATTGTGGTGAGTGGTCATATTCTCGATGAGATCATAGCACTCTTCGGGTCGTCTTGTCATAAAAGTACCACCGGCAACAGCGTTGATAGTATCATGATGCCTCAATGTTAACCCGTTATAGAAAGTTTCTATTTGAGTCACAGGTAACATGTTGTGGTTAGAACATCAATCAATTGAAAGCTTGTAACGTTCCCATGCTTCGAATAACGATTCATCGGGTTCTTGATGGAAATTCATAATATCATTTCTCAACTTGGTCACCATAGAGGGTGGGAAGTATTTTCCGAGAAATATTTTTGCCATTTGGTCAAAGGTAGTGATAGAATTCCTTGGCAAACGATCAAACCATTCGGCGGCACGATGTTGCAAGGAGTAAGGGAAGAGATATAGACTAAGGGCGTCATCGGAGACACCATTCACTTTCATACTTTGGGTCACATGCAAAAAACTTGTCAAGATGCTTGTTGGCATCATCACTCGGTGCATGAAATGGACACGAATTTTGAACTTGTTGAATCATGTCATTCTTAAGCCCAAAATTAGTTGCCTGAATTGCAATCGGGGCAATTGTTCCACCCCGACCATTAAAAGTTGGTTGGCACAACTCCTCCATCATTCGGAGGTCGGGAACTGGTAAACCATCTCCTCCCGCAGGAGGTGGTCCGTCATTACCGGCTCCGTTAGTGGCCATGTTAATTTCTTCAAAAGGATTAGGATCAACACGAGTTCTTCGAATTGTACGTTCGGGATTTTTGAGAGGTGGAACAAGATTCCTTGTAGACGATCGAGTGCTCATACACTAAAAAGAAATATATAAAAAAAGAAATTATACTAATTAATTTTTTTTGGTTTTTCAACAATTGATTCACAAAGATTTATTTTAATAACGGACAATGAGATAAGACAACTTAAACCTAATAATCAACAAGCTTCACGGTAGCTCTCTAAAAGAAAAACGCACAAAGGAGCGGAGGAGCGGGAAAGCGCAAAGCTATTAAAAACCTTCTCCTTTAGGGTCGTAGTTCCTCGGAACAACCCTCCTTATACCCCTCTTTTAGTTTGTTAATCAATTAAAGGTGAGCCGTACTTCACAAGTGACACAAAGGTAAGTTTTGAATCTTTGGTTTGAGAACTTATTATGATAATGCTCAAGTTGAGAGCATTATTTTGATGATGATTTTTATTATTTATTAAGGACAATGTTTTTATTTTTTTTGATTTTTTCTTTATCTTAAATAAAAAGAAATGAAAAATATTTTTGTATTTTTATATTTTTAATAAAGAAAATAACTTCACAAGGAAGGATCTTCAAAGCACTAATTGTCAAACGTTGAAACGACAATCGTATACACTCTTCCCCGGCAGCGGCGCCAAAAATTGATTTCTGACTTTAAGTATATATAAATAATAACACTACTTATATTAACCAAACCAAATCAAGTGACCCTTGAAAAGGTTTAAAGAAAGAAAATCAATAAAATCCGAGTAGTATATGATATTTCCGGCTCGTTTTTCCCAACGAGGAGTGCAAATTTGAGAGTCGAGAGTCGGTTTGATATTTGATGTTTGAATAACAAATATTTTGATTGGTTTTTTCTAATTCTACGGGAAAAACAAGTAAGGCAATCTAAAAACGAAATTAATTAAAGCTAAATCACTAAAAACTATAACGGGAATCCTAAAAAAAACATGACTTAAAACCTAATTTATCAAAATTTAATCCTAAAATGATTTTTTAACTTTTTATAAATCCCAAGTGACTAAAATGCTAGAACAAAGAAAAGTAAACCAAAAACGTAAGCAATTAAAGTGAAAAACGAAGAAAAACAATAACGGGACCAAATCTCGTTCTTTAAAAAACCAAATTCCTCAAATTTAACCCTACGAAAGCAAAATTAATTTTTAACAATCCTAAATGATAAAAGAAAATTTTAAAAAAAGAATTAATTTTTTTTGACTTTTATTTAATTTAATATGAATTAAAAACACTTTTAATCTAAAAAATTAATAAAAAATAGTAAACTAAATGGGAAAATTCTGGAAAAATGCAGGAAAATACTTTAAGCTATATAGAATGCAAGAAAAATAAGAGTTTTGAAAAACAACTTATAAATAAGCTGAAAATAAGCTACAAAGGGCTGATAAGCAAAACAGCTAAAAAGTGTATAAAAATAAAGTGAAAGGAAAATGGGCAGATAGCCCTACTGGTGCTGATGTTTAAGAGAATGTGTGCTAAATATGTTGGTTTGAAAAGGGGGAGGTTACAAGTTCGAGTCCTGTGGCCTTCCTTTTTGAAAACTTTTTTTTTCTTTTTTTTTAAAACTTATAAAATAAGCAAAGGTGACAAATTTTAACAAAGCAATTTTTTACAAAACTAAAAATTAAGCGGGAAAAAAGCAAAAATAAGCAGGCAGAATGCTTTTTACACTAAGACTAAATGGGCTAATCTGTTTAGCTCTTTTAGAGCTAATAAGCAACTAAGGGAACAAATAAGCCGCAAACAAACTTAAATCTAAGTCTAATAAGCAATAGGGAATGAAAATAAACAAATAAGATAAGCTGAACAGGTCTGTAAAGCAAATAAGCCATATGGCTAAAACTGTTAGCCAAACAGCCAAAGTAGCACTTTCTAGCTTAATTTTAAGCTAGTTAGTGGATTCTTATGGCCAAGTGGCTTATACAACTGAAAAGCTTGTCCAACAAGCTACAATAATCAGCAAAGAAAAAGGGGTTTGAAACAAATAAGCTATGAAAAAGGCTTAAGAAAAAGGCTACTTAAACAGAATGCAACTTTTTGGTTTTCTCTAAAAGAAAACTTGGCTTATGCAGCCTTAATTTTAAGCTAGTTAAAGAACTTCAAAACATAAAATAAGCCGAAACATATCAAATGTGGGCTACAAACTACTAATAGAACAAAAATCAGACCTTAAAACTTATGGGAGCTTATCTAAATTAGCTGCTGAAGTTTGACTTTTTAAAGACTTGAAAAACTTATGACAGATTTATACCAAATGCAAAATACACATGGTACACTTAAACCTCACTTATCCTACAACATTTAACTCAAAATGAAAGCATAAACCAGACCCTCAAACAAAATTTTAAGCAGGAATCAATTGCAACATTTGAAAAGAATTTCAAAACCACAGATTTATACCATTGGTTCATAAACCCTTAAAATCTAGAATTTAACACTAAGACTTTTATAAAACTGATTTTTAAACTTAACTTAACTAATCTAAAATGGTTTAAAGGACTAAAACAGATTTTGACCCATTTTAACCCATTAACTCAGTTAAACCAAACACCCCTTTAAACTGTCAAAATCTATTTTTAAAGTGATTTAGACTGATTAAAGCCAAGAATTGTAAAAACAGATGACTAAAAATCAATATTAAGCACTAATGAGCAATTTACAACAGAGAATAAGCACTTAAATTAAGCAAACAAAGATAAGCAGGTTTTAAGCTATTAAGACAGTTTTAAAGAAAGACATTAACAAAGATCATTTAAGCAATTAGAAAGCATAAATAAGCATTAAACAACATAAAGAAGCATGAATAAGCAAAGAAAAGTAGAAAATAAGCAATGCTACAGTAAATAAGCTATAAAGGTAAAAAATGAGACTTACAAGGCCTTTTGCTTAAACAAGGGCTTGAATGGCTCTTAGAGCTTATCAACAAGCTTTAGCTTATTTAGAAACAAGCTAGTAAAAACCCTATAAGCCCTTCCATTTCTGTCTTATCTTCCAAATAGCTTTTTGAGTGAATTTTGGTAAAAGGGGACTTAAACCTTACAAACTATAAGCCTCTTGCTCAAAATAGGGCAAAGAGGCTGATCTACAAGCTCTAGCTTGTCAAAGACAAGCTAGTGAAACCCATAAGCCCATCCCAATTTGGCTTATCATCCATATAGCTTTTTTTTGAGTGATTTTAAGTGAAAAAGGACTTAAGACACTATAAGCTATGGACAAGCTTATAATGTTTAAGTAAACAGCTTAAGCAAAATATAAAAGAGCTTTTGTGATAGCTTATAAAACATTTTTCAAAACATAAAATGCATTACCTTAAAAACAGATTAACATAAAAACTTAGATTTCATTAAACTTAAAGAAAACATACAAGGCTTTTTTAAATAAAGTACATATAGCTAAAAACATTTAAATATAAGCTGAAAAACTACTAAAAACTAGATGCCCCCAAAGGGCTTACAGAATCCCTATTTATAGTAGAATTCTTCAAGTCTTGGGTCTTCAAAGTGTGCTTCTTTAGTGAGAGGGTTTGCAGCTGTGTTTGTTATGTGAGAGGAGTTGAAAATCAATCCAAGCCATCTAAATTTCTTGGCCACCAAGTTCTATCATCATAGCCATAGAATCTTTGTCTTCTTCTTTAGATGAATGGTGTTAAAGGGGATTGCCAAGGTGGATATTGGTCCATGTGATGTGGGGTTGTATGGGAAAGTGATGGTTTTGTTTGATGGTGCAAGCGGTCGATGGGATAAGGGGGATGTGAATAGTGACCTGGCAGGAAAATTGGGTTTTTATGGTTTTGGAGTAAACAGTCAGGTAACGAGGTAATGGTGTTAGGGGTATAGGGACTAACCATGTTAGTCCTTAAGGACTAACTGTGAAAAACCTTATGGACTAACGGTGTAAAAGGTGTAAGGGTGTTATAATTAAGTGTTGTTGGGCTTAATGTTGGGCCGAGTTAGTTATAACTTAGACTTTGGGCCTTTAGTAATATACAACATTGTAAGACTCTTAGATAAAGTCTTAATGGGCTGACCCGGCCCCATTTAAATGGGTGCGGGTTGGTCCATTTAAGATTTCTTTGTTTTTCGGCTTCGTCTTTGACTTTTGACTTTTTGGTTGACTTTGACTTTTCACGCTCTTTCCATTCTCGTGCTCGATTTTGTCGTTTTGGCTTGATTTTTGTCCTTTAGTGAATATACGTTACCTGCACAATCATAAATCACAAAACATACAAATACAATGTATTTTTGGTATATTTTGGTCATTTTAGGCATGTTTTCCTAGGTAAATGGTATGTGTAATTAAGCACATTCCAAAATACCCTATACTAAACTATTGTCGTGTCCTCACGCAATGTATAAGTATAACTTGAAAACCAAGAATCTCAATCCCCGCGGACTAATTACCTCGGAAAAGCTAGCTAAGTGTTTATCAAGGGAATTAAAGAATCAATTAGTTTTGAAAAAGGCCTCGTTTTTTACCATTTTTTTAACATTTTTCCCATTTTCTCACTTTTTTGTACTTTTCTTTTTAAGCAACTAACTAACATGTTTGGACTTTCGTTATTTTTATAACTTTTAGGGTCACGGAATAAGAAGCACTTTAATCCTAAAATGCCCAAAAAGGATAAATTCATCGTCCCCGATTTTTCACTTGTCCCAAACCAAGCTCAAAAACGAAATCACCGTTAAATATAAGTTAAGATGCTAACACTACTCATACTTGTAACTTGTGAACTTTTCACTCCCGACAATTATTATATCTTAGGTGAATGTGCTTATTTCGAATTTCACTCCCATGTAGCGACTTTCGTCTCGGCACATCCCAACCTTGCGGCTAAGTGACCAGGCTTTTGACACCCCACAGAGACTAGTATCGGGACTCACGGACCTTTGGTTTCAAAACCCTTGGATTTCCCGTATATACATAAAATCACAACTTAAAACGAAATAGTCTTAGTTCAAAAGCATATTTAAATTTAAGAAAAAGAGATTTTCCCTATATTTATTAAATCACATTTATTACACTTAATATAATTACACATCCTTTAAACTAAGGAAATCCTCGACCTTTTAGAAGGCTGCAACATCGGTTGTGAGCCGGCAAGATGCAGCAAACTTTTATCAGTCTCGGATAATTACTATGTGCCTTATTTAGAAGACTGCAACATCGGTTGTGAGCCGGCAAGATGCAGTAAACTTTTATTAGCCCACAGTTTTTATTTTTATTATTACCTCATTTTTCATATTTTTTTAACACTTTATATTACTATGATATAGAGAAAATTTCTTTTTAGAAAATTTAAGTATAAATTTGAACTAAGATTAAAATTATTGATATCGACCATACTTCAAAAATCGTTGATTTAAGTTTAATTTTCGAAAAGAGCGCGTATTATTAGTCCGGTTAGAAGCTTATGGGAGAGAAAAGACACAAACTACACTTATGAGCTCTTAAGATTTCCAACTAATCCTTGTTTAGCATCTAACTCATAATTAACTCTATCATTTCTCGTTCTTCGCAAATTTAAAATCTTTAATAAAAAGATTCGCGAATGCTTAGTCTAAAAGTTAAGGGACAAGCTAGAGCTCAACACGCTCGATCGAGTCAAAATTTATTCTTATTCTACCCAGCAGGAAAGTCAACATTGTGATAAAACACTTATTTTATTTTTGAAAATTTTTAAATTTTTTCATTTTTTTGGTGTTTTGGTGGTAAAAACGGGATTACGTGAAAACAACGGCTGCAGGCACAATCAAATCGAAAGATCCCCCCATACTAGAATTGAACATTGTCCTCAATGTTTTAAGAAGGGTCTCTACGTAAATCTAAAGCCGTTTATTAAGTATGCTCAAAGATAAACGTTAGTCGATAAGATTGGATATTGGATTCCCATAATCATGCTAAGGATTGAAGCTCGAGTGAACGAAGGACAAAACCACGAGCACGAGAGGCTTCATAATCCGGGGCAATCCTGGACATACAACAAAACCACAAAACACGAGAAAGGAAGAGGCGAGCCTCCTCACAACACACTTATTCATTACTATTATTATAAATATATTAGGATAAGCATGGGTTGCCACCCACGAAGCGCTTATTTTTGTTAACCGAGTCTTGAGCCTGACTCGATCCCCCATACTTGAGTTGGTCAAGGAGGATAGAAATGGAGAAACGGAACATCCAAGATAGGAATGTCCCCTCCAGAAATCATCATCGGGCTTTCAGAAAAATCAGAAATGATCTTTGAAGGATTAAAGCCCCGATGAGATAAGAGATGAGGAGATTTTTCCTCATTTGAAGAAAGACTACCAGGATTGAAAACTTTTTCCTCATTTTCGGATGAAAATGGGAGCAAAGTGTCAAAAACTGGAGAAAGAGGATCACGGATGAATGAGATAGAAAATTCATTCGGTGATAGAAATCTCTTGGATTGGACTTCAATGAATATCCCTGGATCGAAAATCTTGTTTCTAGTTCCGGAAGGAAAAGAAACTACAAGATCGGGCTCGAGGGAATCATCAGAAGGAGCGAAGTCCGAATCCAGATAAAGGGTGGGATGGGTGGGCAACACATTAGGCACACGAGGTTCTCCCAAAATATCTTCCATAACAACGCTAGTCAACTCGCCCTGATCGGGCTCAGTCTCAAAGAGAAACGAATCATACTCGGGAAGAGAGTTATCAGCATGAGTAGTGGTACTGCCACTACTCGTCTCTTCCGTATGATCGCTAAAAGTCTCGAATTCGGGTAAAGAATTATCCGAATAAGAGAGAGAAGTATCGGACTTCTTAAAGAAAGAGTCACTATCCTCAACGGGGATAGGAAATGGGGAAGGAGACTTGAGCACACAATCAGGAGTGGGGTTGTCATTCAAAGATTCGATCTTAGCAATAAGAAGATAGATATTCAATAATTTCTCACGAAGTATATCGTCCTTCACCTCCTCTAAGCTGACGAGCTCAGAATCGGGAGGTGATGCCTCAACGTAATCGATGTCCTCACTGTAAAGAGGATCGTCATCACTCGACGCATAATCATCGTATAACAATTGCTCAATGAGACGAATATCTCCTTCTGGATCAAAATCAGCTTCATGAATTCCCGGGGGAATTGGATTGATAGGAGCGAGTTCACCGGTGAACTCCTCGAGAAGAGAGTCAATCTTAGGAGAATAAACAATCGAAGTATCTCGATTAAGCAAAGATTCCAGAAGATCATACTCGGCATAGAAGTGATTTTTATCACAAAAAGGCACATCACACATATTGTCGAAAATACCCTCGGACTCACTTGGGATTGGGACAAGGTCCTCAACACTAGACTTTATTACTTCGTCCGATTCCGTTTCCGGAATAGTGTCAAGATGCTCGTCCCCCATACTTAGAGAGTTATCGGGCTCCTCGGTTGATAAGTCGGGTGTGATTGCATTAGACGAATTCTCTAAATATTCCTTATACTGAATAGTATACTCATCATCATCGTCGTCAAAAATAGGAAACTTCCAATATGGAGTAAAAGCTGCCTGCTCCTCCTGCTTTTTCTGAACTGCCTGCTCATGTTGTTGAATCGCTATTTTCACAGCGGATTGCACCGTAGTTATCATTTCTTGAGCGTGCTTTACAAAAAATTCTTGGATACTTTCCTCAGGAGGTTGAAAACTGACGGGATACTGCGGGGGTTGAAATTGGTCAAAACCGGAAGAATTAGAATTATAGAAATTTTGATTCATTGGTTGACACTGAAAACTCATATGAGGTCCCCCGCAGTTTTCACAATAAGGCTCATCGAAGATCAATTGATCACATTGAAAAGTCTCATGAGGACCCCCACAACGGGTACAACAAAGATATTGTGGAAGACTTGGTGAAGTTTGTGGGAAATTATCAAAGTTTTGATTGAAACACGGGTCCTGATTGTAGACAAACGGGACTTGAGGTGGACAATCGTAACCATAATGAGCATCGTTTCCACAAAACTCACAAGAATACGTCTCGTACTGGGGCTGGTTATACGAAGACATGTCGAAGAATTAAACAAATAAGAGGGTAAAGAAGATAAGAATTAAACGAATAAGAGGATAGAGAAGATTATTTATAGCAAAATACATAAGAAAGAAAAATATTTTTGGTAACCGAAAATCGAACAAGTGTACGGTAGCTCTTTAGAAAACGCACAAAGAAGCGGAGGAGCGGGTAAGCGCGAAGCGTTTTAAAAACCTTCTCCTTTCGGGTCGAAGTTCGTAGGATCGACCCTCCTTATACCTCTCTTATAGTTTGTAATCTAAAGGTGAGCCGAAATCACAAGTGACACAACGGTTGATTTTGTTGTTTTTTGATTTTTTTGGTATTTTTGATTACTTGAAAATATTCACAAATGAAAGCGATAACTTCACGAGGAAGGGTCTTCAAACACTAATCTTCAAACGATAACTTGAAATTCATAACACAGCCTCCCCGACAGCGGCGCCAAAAATTGATTTGGTGTTTTAGCTATATATAATATATAAGTAATATATATATAAGGATAATATCAATTATAGAAGAGTGAGAGTATTCCGTGAGGCTTTAAGAAGGAAATTACTTTTATCCAAAGCAAAGTCCTAAAAACCTTCCCGGGTCGTTTCCCGACGAGGCGTGAATTGAAAATCGAGTTTAAGTTCGTGATCGCGTGTTTGAATGGTTTAAAGATTTTGATTTGGTTTCCTATTTCTACAAATATAATGCAAAAAACAAATAAGGGAAAACTAAAAACTAAAGCAATTAAGGATAAAACACGAAAAACGTTAACGGGAATTAAAAACGCGACTTAAAAACCTAAAACATCAAATTTTAACCCTACAAATGAAAATTTAATTTTTATAAATCCTAAATGATAAAAGAAAATTTAAAAAAAAGAATTATATTTTTTTGACTTTTAATTAATTTATTATGAATTAAAAACGGTTTTAATCTAAATTAAATATTAAAAATATTAAACTAATTATAAAAAATCTAAAAAAATTACGAAAAGTGCTTTGAAGTAAGTTAATCCAAATATCAAAGAGTAGTTATTAAATTGTTACGGGTATTCGGGTTTGTGTTTATATTTGCGGGTTTTTGGAATTAGGGGTTTTGGTTTGGTTAAAAATTTTAGTTTGGTGAAATCAGGATTTTACAGGTTATTCAAAATTTTGATCTTCAAATATTGAATGTCTTGAAGCTTTTGTGTTTGTTTTGAGAGTGAAAATCGGATGACGAAACCAAAAATTGGTACACAAACACTTACAATGTCATTATAATTATGTTGTATCTTCAATATCATTTGAGACTTTTTTTGATTTTCAGGATCTCTAAGTTTAGGCATACCAGGTATCAAAATTCAGTCTATATTATTACGGCTTATTTTGTTTTGATAAAATTTTATAGTATGGTAAAGAGATGATCATTATATGACCATTATGCAAAGTACTATGATATTTTAATAAAATTCCCATCCTTTAGTATGTATACCCATTCAGACTCCGTAGGAAATATGAGAGCTACTTTTTTTTGCCCATTTTCACCAAACAAGCATATCCGACATGTTAGATACGGCTGGATTTTAAAAATGTATGTTACGTATATCGGTATTTTTAAAATTAGTATGTTACTTCAGCCCAATTGTGTTGTCCAACACCACACCACACCGTTACCGGCCTCCTTTCTCTTTGATATGTAAGCGTCTTCTACCGTCTTCCACTCCATTCCGGATCCTTCGACACACACGCATCCATAAACCACGATGTGAAATCACAAAAATTTATAATCGATAACCTTCATCGGTGTTCCTAATCCCAAATTAAAGATACATGTTTTTTCATCTTTGTCAAGATTTTAAGGTTTTCTCTTTGGTTATTTTGGTGTATTGACGTACTTGATTTTTTTAGTTGATTTAGGGGTTATGAAGAAGATTATTGTTGAAGAAGAATAATAGTTTGGATCCTAAGAAGAAGAAAATGGTTACCAAAGAATTATAGACGTCGAATATTGAAGCAAGAAGAGACCATGTACTTAAAGCTAATTCTGAGGTGTCTTTCGAAATGTGGGGATATGTTTTTTTATTTTTATTGTTAAAAAACTAAAATTTTGGATTTTAAGTTTGTGGGGTCAGGATTTTATGTTCTGGTCCTGATGATGGTTATGTTTAATGGGTGGAAATTAGGATGAATTCAATATCATGCTTAAATATATGCTTAGTGGATAAGTGAATAGAAAAACTTAGCTGAGTTAATATATGAAATTGTTTCTGGTAGGTAACACGCTGTTTGCGATAAGGAGGTTTTATGACCTGAGAGTGTTTTGGATTCAGTCAAATTGCACTCGAATTGCTCGGGACACATGAGAAGGTGATAAAACCAAGTTGACTTCAGGAGCAGGTCACGTTCTCTTCTTTAAAAAATTTGAATCGTCACCACTTCTATGCAAATAATTATAATTGATTTATCTCTACTTACTGTAAGTCTACTTGATTATCGACATGTCAAACTGCAAACTTATGAATACACGTATTATTGGTATGCTATGTCTTTTGGTTATAGCTATAGTTACTTAAACTTGAATGTATATTGGCAACATATATACATCATCAACGTCAATTATCTGTTATTAACTATTATTAAAAAAACAGCTAAGGTAATTAACTTTGAAGATATTACGTTTCACTCAACAGGTCATGCAACAGCCTCTGTATATTTTGAGTAAGCATTATTTTTATATTTTGAGTAAGCATCTTGGAACAGGTCATACTCAATTTAGGTTTCACCTTAAAAAATAATACAGTTAAGGTTTCTAAAAAAAATACAGTTAAGGTGTATGCTCACTTTTTATATACGTATCAAACATATTTGTAATTATGTTGTAAAAGTGGTGTTATTTAGTCTAGGGAAAGAATTGATGGTCGAGTTTGTACAGATATGATCATTGGTTTTATATAAACCTGAGCATTCTGGTTAGGATTAGATTAAAATATCGACCAATAAAAGAGAGGTTGCTGACGTGACTCGACGTGCATTAGAGTAAATTTCAAGTTTCTGTTGCAATATTTTAGTATCTTATATGTATTCATAGGTTTGGGCTATATACACTTTGCACTTCAAACGTTAGATGCACGACCAGCTGTTTATCCCCGACTCCTCGCAGAGCTGGAATGATAAATTAGATAAATATTTTGCTTAAATACTTATAAAAACGTAATATAGCAGCGTTCCATTTCTCTTGATATTTAAAACATGTTTTAATTTATAAAATGAAAAGCGGATGCAATATATATGGACTTATGCAGACTCTTTTTATTTGATTGTACAAAGTAGATACTAATTCTGTCACTTGGCCAACCCAAAATTAGCACTTCCAGGCCATAAATCTCCAAGTCTTTAAAATATGGGATTCAAATGGATTAAAGAAACAGTCCCTTTAACGCATTAAGATTCTGCATATTTGATTTTTTTATGAACCAGATTAGGGGACACTATGGATTCATGAGGTTTTCTGCATTTATAATAAAACATTGGTAGGTTTGACCCATTTTCTTTTGAGCTAGACAATAGCGATGATGCTTCAGCCCTTAATAGCATCATGGTTAGGCTATCCAAACTGACCTCCCTTCTATGGCCTCCCTTCTAACAAAAGCAACTTACAATATAACGTGTTTAGGGTGCAATACGATATTCAAACAACCCTTAATAACACGTTTCGGACTCTAAATGACCATTGAAATAGGCTACCCAAACATCCCTTAATAATATGTTTAGGGTGATATAAATGGTGGGGAACTAAAGGAACCGGTGAGTACTTATCTTATGATTACTAAAAGGAGAATATGTGGTTTGTGATTTAAGAATTCTGTATATAAAACAATGTTGCAGTTATAGACAAATATACGTAGGCACATGGGATTAGCTCAGTAGTACTTATCCCCTCTGAATCTTAAATGCTTTTGAGGATAAAGTGGGCTGAATCGCTAGAATTACGAAACTTTTCTAATTAGAGTTGTTGATCAATTCACATGGGTTGAGGTTGTTTGTTAGGTTTTCATGGGTTGAGGCCCTGTGTTTGGTTCATCTCATGTATTTGAATGGAAATCTGATATCGAGTGCAATATTTCACTTTTAAAGTTTTTATCTGTAAATGTAAGAAGAAAACGATCAACGTATTTTTTTCTTATTCATTTTATTAGTTTTGATAATTGCCGAAAGTTAGATGCAAAATTGATATAATTGGTAACAAACGTGCCATGAACGTGCCCTGATTCACTTTTAAATTTTTTGTCTGTAAATGTAAGAAGAAAAAGTGTAAGTGTAAGAAGAAAACGATTTGTGTATTTGTTCTTACTCATTTTATTAGTTTTGATAATTGCCGAAAGTTAGATGCAAAATTGATATAATTGGTAACAAACGTGCCCTGACCTAAGTTTTATGTTTGTGATTAAAGTTTAAAAAAATGTAGGGTAATATATAATATAGTGTTGCAATTAGAGTAAACTTAGCTACTTTGTTGTTCCTGAGTTGTTCTTGACCTTAACCAAGATTTAGTTGTCAGATCATACCATTACTCATACATGTGTACTTATTGGTACTGGCTTTTGTACTGTATGTGATCAAAAAGACCACGGCTTGACTCTGAAATGGTGTATTGGTGTTGCACCTTGAATTTATGTTTATATCAAATATATCATTGGGTTCTGTCACTATATGGAAGCACTCATACTAAAGGAATTTTTCTGCATCTAATTGGTTTTTGTAGAGCAGAATAAACAATCAAAACCTCACAAAAGTAATTTAGATGCTAGAAGTTTGTACCTGTAAACAATTTCTCTCTAAATCATTCATAAGTGAATCTTTCGAAAACACGACGCGTAAGCACGTAATGTATTTTATTATTATAATTCTTTTGTGCAGGTTGGCTATGTGCTTTGTATGTTTCCTTCTGAGATGTATAATGTTCAGGAGTTCTATAATTTTATTTTTCAGTAACCTTATATAATTGAATAGCATTCTGTTAAAATGTTAGAAGTTGAGTTTGAAAGAAGAAAAATTACAAAAGAAGATACGTGTGAACTGATATACAAGGAGATTCTTGATTACCATCCTGATATGCTAAGAAGGTACTTATAAACTATAGTCTCAGTTTCATTCATTATACATGTTAGAGATCTGACCATTTAAGTGCAAAACTGCAAACTTGATGTATAATCTGGATCACTGAATAAGTTCTTTT
Source organism: Tanacetum coccineum (assembly GCA_026074375.1). Taxonomy (NCBI): domain Eukaryota; kingdom Viridiplantae; phylum Streptophyta; class Magnoliopsida; order Asterales; family Asteraceae; genus Tanacetum; species Tanacetum coccineum. The sequence continues at coordinate 16,148 of BQNB010136153.1, forward strand.
TTTTCGTGTATTTATTAGTATAACCTATGAGCATCTCTGTTTTTTCTCACATATATGATATTTTTTGCTTTAGGCTGTCAGCAAGCTATGTAGTCATTTTGACGGCTACATAGTTAAACCGAAGATCACTGAGTTCAGAGACAAGTTTAAGAACATAAAACAGATTATCAAGTTTCATGTGTTTTGCGATAAAGACGGCAACTACAAAAACTCCACAACAAACGTCCTTTACCAAGAAGTTTTATTTCGTATTTGAATCCTTAGCATAGATTTGTGTGTAAGTAAACGCTTTAGCATTATCAACATATATTACACTATGTTTTCCAAAAAAATTCATTCTTCTGCACTTTTTTCATGAAACTAGCCCGCCCATCCGGACGGGCTATGAAACTAGTAATACATATATAAATAAATCAAAAATATCAAAAATAAGAGAGAGTAAGAATTCCGTGAGGCTTTTTAAAAGGAAAATTACTTTTGACCAAAGCAAAACCCTAAAAAAGCCTTTCCCGGGTCGTTTCCCGACGAGGTGCGAATTTGAAAATCGAGGTAACGTTTGTGGAAGAATGCTTGAATGTCACAAATTGGGTTTGGTTTCCTATTTCTATAAATAAAATGCAAAAACAAGTAAAGGCACGCTAAAAACGAAAGCAAATAAGGCTAAAACACTAAAAACGATAACGGGATTCAAAACATGTTCTTTAAAAAACTAAATTCTAAAATTTTAACCCTACAAATGAAAATTTAATTTTTATAAATCCTAAATGATAAAAGAAAATTTAAAAAAAAGAATTATATTTTTTTGACTTTTAATTAATTTATTATGAATTAAAAACGGTTTTAATCTAAATTAAATATTAAAAATATTAAACTAATTATAAAAAATCTAAAAAAATTACGAAAAGTGCTTTGAAGTAAGTTAATCCTATGAAAAATAAAATGGGGCAACCAGCTTATCTCAATAAGCTGGTAATAAGCTCAAAAGAGCTGAAAGCTTAAATGGCAAACAAAGGTTAAATATTAAATGTTGTAGAGTAGTAAACGAAAAAGACCCAAGGGCAGTTGGTGAGTGTGTGGTTTGTTAAGGTGTTGGTGTTATAAAGGAGAGGTCACAGGTTCGACCCCTGTGGCCTCTCTTTTTGACAAAAAATTTTTTTTGATTTTTTATTTGAAAAAGCTAAAGAACAAGTTAAAATAAGCAAGTTTAATAAAGAAACTTATTACTGAATCTTACAAATAAGCTGAGAAAAAGCAAAAGAAAAAGTGACAGCTATAGTTTTTTTTAGACATAACACGCTAAAACTAAATGGACTTAAGGATTCTAAAAAGATAAAAGAAAAAGGCAATAAGCTAACAACAAATGATCACCTAACCCTAATAAGCACAAACAAGTCAAGCTTGTAGCACATAAAGCTTGTGCTGTGATTTTTAGAACCTAAAACTATATTACACTAATCTAAAACTGAGATAAAAAAAATGGTGACAAAACCTTTAAAAACTTACCTAAGCTATGACAGTTTTGACCCAAAACAAAAATTGACAATTGCAAACTGATACACTTTGTTTCTAATGCATACTTAGACCAAAATGAAGTGTTAACAAGAGCTTAAAACAACTCAAGAACCAAAATCAAATAAAAGCAGTTGTAGAAAGCCTAAATATCACAGATTCTAAAATCATTTAGGGAAAACATTAAAAATGACTTTCAAACCATAAAAACTTTTTGAAACAATTCCTAATACCTTAAAAGAGCTTATGGAACTTGGCTTATTAACCAAAGTTGACAGCAAGCAACACTAACCAAGGTTAAATACTCCTTTAAGTTTCTAAAATCCATTTTAAGCTATGACAGGTTTGGAAAACTTATAAAAACTAAAAATAGATTAAGAATAAGG
>BQNB010136154.1:0-18042 GCA_026074375.1 Tanacetum coccineum
CCTGCATTTCACCTGAAAACTACAAAACAATAGAAAATATCTCATTTTCGAGTGTTAGTGAGACATTTGCAGGTATTTTAGGGGGTGTTTTGCCACCAAAAAGTATTAAATATTTGATGTTATTATTTTTCTTGCATGATTGGTCACTTTGATAAAAAGCAAACATATTTAGATGTAGAATCACCGGTTAATGTAATGTCCAGACTTCATTATAATTGGATCATGAGTAATAGGTTGTAACCAAGAAGGAAACCGTCAAACCCTAAGAAAAATTGTAATTTTGCGGGGAGAATTAGGGGGTTAAAAGTTTTTATTAGGAACTTCACTTACGAATACGATTTCATGGTGCTTGAGGATACCACTAGTGTCATAGATCATGACCTAGGTTCAGGGGTATTTGGAAAACCGTCCGTGGAAACGACTGGACTCGTGTACGATATGAAGGAAGGAACAGTCGTGTTTGAAAAATATAAGGAAAAGATCGTATTTAAAATGCCTCACAAAATGGAAATGTTCAAACACATATATTTTACGGACATAAAAACCGATCGCATACCTCCTTTTGTCATAGAAAGTGACAATGATAACAATGAAAAAACCTACTACTCAGATAGCTTATACTTAAGACCCAAATACAAGTATGACGAAAATGTGTGCAGAGCTATTCGAAGCTTGATAACCATGAAGGCTAGAAGAAACAAAGGAGAAGTCACGTAAGGACGTGTGACTTCGAGTCTAGCTACAAGACTCGTAAATAAAGAAAAGCGCTTCTTGGGAGGCAGCTCAATGTTTATTTTCCCGCATATTAAGAGTGTCTTGTGTTTTAATTCTTTACTGTTTACTCTTTTATGTTTGAATCATGCTTTGTTTTGTCTTTAACCTCGTCTTATTGACAATCAAAGGTATTTTGCAATAAAATAAGTGTAGGGGAAATTATCTTGTTTTTAAGAACGAATTCAAACATATTTAATAAATTGTTTAGAATAATTCGCATCAGTTTTGAGTCACATGATTGTATTAATTAATCTCAAGTTTCATACAGGAAATAACTTATATAATCGCGCCTAGGAAATTTTTCAAAGAAAACAAAAAGAAAATTTTCACAATCATTGGCGGTGGCGTCAGGATTTATCCTAGCGGCGTCGTGAGCCCAGCTACAAGAAAATTTAAAAAATTTCAAGTATTTTTGAAAAATAATTTGTACAACATTTAAAATTCATAATTCTTTTATAAATCTGCATAAACCTATGATTACATCATTACTCTCATCCTATCTTTACTGCTTTCATAGAGTCAAACCCTAAAATCACGTTGTATATATATCTATCCTGCCAATTTTATGCTTGGTGTAGTTGTCTTTGTCTTTGATTTACAGGTTATATTTGATAAGAAGAAGCTTGGAAGTTCTTAGGAAGTTTCATTGGATGATTCTTGGAGGACAATTTAACCAGTTATCACATGTTTCTTTTCCATTTTTGAGCAAACCAGGGGAGTACTAGTTTCTTTTACTTGTTTTCTTTTTGCTTTATTCGTTTTACGGGTACTTTTAAAGAACATTGAGGACAATGTTCAACTTAAGTATAGGGGAGAAATAAGCCTTGGAAACTATTCCTTTAACTGTCATTTGCTTTGTCCTTAAAATGACGGGTAATATATCGAAACATAGCGTAAAAGGTAATTTTGACCAAAATTTAAATTTTTTTTATGACACATACCAACGAAAACTGAGTATTAATAGCGTCTCATGGATAGGAATTTATATGACTAGCACAAAAACCCTCAAAATTCCACCCTAAAAATGTGAGGTTAACAACTAGTACTAGCATTATTTAACTAACAGTACTAACTTGAGAGTAGTACTGCTTAACCTTTCTAAGTTAGTATTGCTAGCTTTACTAAAACATCAATGAAACAACAGAAAATAAGCATAAATAGAGCTAAAACAAATATATTCAATTCTATCCTAAAAACGCTCTCAGGCAATAAGAATAAGCAACTAGACAAACTAAGAATGGCAAATAAGCTAAAAAGACTACAAAACTGATAAACCTTATTATAATTGCTTTTGAAAAGGGGCTAGAATAAGCTTAAAAAGCTCTACTAAAGAACAGTAAACGAAGATGGGGCTTAATCTACTCTAAAGAGCTTAAGCCCACATCTTAAATAAGCTGAAATAATAAGACTAATAAGCAAAAAATGATCAAACGAGTACTCTACGCGTATTAACTTACCAGTACCTAACTTGGGGTTCGTACTGCTAGCCTTTAGTTAGTACGTCTATGCTTTAAAATCCCAAAAGTAGAACCCAGCAGTACTAACTATGGGTTAGTACTGCTTGTTCCAAACACCCCTTAAAGTTTTCAAAACTCATTTTTCCTTTTATTTTAAGCTGACTTGGTCCTAAATTGTTAAAAACAGATTATCAAATAGCAAAATAAAACAATTATAAGCAGATTTCAATCAAGAATAAGCACTTAAATAAGCTGAACCAATCTAACAGTATTAACTCATAACTAACAGTACTAACCAAGGAATTTGCACAAATCACTTTTAAACGAACAACTAAGCAAAATAAGCACTAAACATCATGATAAAGCATGAATAAGCAAATATAGGCAACAAGTAAGCACTATAAGCAGTTCTACAGTAAATAAGAAAAAGAAGAAAAAGAGAGACTTACAACTCCCTTGCTCAAAACAGGGTTAAACAAAGAGTCTACAAGCTCTAGCTTGTATAAAACAAGCTAGTGAGAGTCCATAAGCCCATCCAGAACTGGCTTATCATCCATAGGCTGTGGTATATTTGAGTGTGGAATTTTTTTATGACTCTACTTAAATTCTTAGTATTTGAGTTAAGACAAATGACTTATATGATCTTATAAGACTTAAAACATCTTAAGTAAAGCTCTTAACAAAGGAAATACAAAGATTCAAGAATTGACTTAAAAATTCCAAATTTGCATTAAGACGAAAATTAAAGTTACAAGACTTGGAAGAGTAAAATTGCATAAAAATAAGCTAAAATTTAACTAAGAAATCGATCCTCCTTTTTTTTGGGTTACAATGGCCCTATTTATACTAAAACGAATTAAGGTCTTGGTTTCTTGGTCTTCCTTCTCTTCTTTCTTTTGTGTTTCTTTGTAGAGACAAAAACCCAAGTGTGCTTGTTGTGTGAGGTGATTTCAAAACAAATTCCAGCCTTTAATTTCTTTTGTGCTTCTTTTGAGTCAATCACAGCTATTGAAAGCCTTGGAAAGTGGTGAAGGATTGCCAACATAGCAATTATAAAGCTGGGGGGAGATAGTAGAGGAGGGGGAAATGTTTTATCCATGGTGTTGAATAGTTTGCAGGGTAAAAGGGTGGTTAGACACCTGTGAGTTGTATTTTGGGTTTTGTTGGGCGGGAAAAAATGGTTTTGGGTAGGTTTGCAGCTTTGGCCCCTCATCTCATATAACTTTATTGCAAACTTCCCCTTTTTATGATACAACTTTAGGGGTTTGGCAGAACTGGCCCCTAAAGTTATACTTCACCCGGTATGCAATTTCAGCCTTTGTCTTTTATTTTCGTAATACAACTTGAGGTTTGGCAATTTTAGTCCCTTAAGTTGTATTTTCTTCATTTGGTTGACTTTAGACTTTGTCGGGGTTGACTTTCCTGTTGACTTTTTGACTTTGACTGACTTTGGCTTCGATTTGACTTTGTCTTTTCCATTCCGTGCTCGGTTTTGTTGTTTTTGGCTTTGTTTTTTGTCCTTTTATGTGATATCCGTTTCCTGCACAATTCAAATGCAAAACATACAAATACAATGTATTTTTGGTACATTTTTAGTTATTTAAGTCCGTTTTTAATGGAAAATGGTATGTGTGATTAAGCATATACCAGAGCCTATGATAGAAAGGACTGGTCCAAAATGGCTGTTTGATATTGACTCTCTAACCCAATCTATGAACTATGTACCAGTTAGTGCAGGTACAGTTTCTAATGTTTGCATTGACATCTGAAGAAAACATCAAGAGTGCATTGTGATGCCAATTTGGAGGAAAAAGATATTCATATCTTTTGTTTTTTTTTTTTAATTACCTAACGAGAATGTGATAAAGGTGACCCAAAAATGTGATGAAGCTCAAAAGCAGGATGAAGATGGTCTAAATAATGAGAATGCTGAACAAGAAAGTTTTTCAGATGATAGCAGTTCTAAAGATGTTGGGCAACAAGTTAATACTGTCAGTCCTGATGTTAATACTGGTAGTCTTGAACTTAATGTTGTTGGTCCATCATTTAGTACTGCTAGTTCAAATAAAGAAGACATCACTGAAAAAGAACTGATACTAAATTTTTGCTGCTTGCTTGACCGAAAGCTGAAGCAATGTACATTCAAGGTGTCATCTAGATCACCTCATGTACATTACACTGCACACACTCTACTGATATCAATAAGGAGAGTCGCCATCGAGATAGCACTCATATCCACCATTCTTCGACACTCCATCACTCGCTCGCTCGCGCGCCCCCGCGCGCTCTCGCTCGCACCCCCCACGTAAACTTGTCTCAGTACATGATGTCACTTTCAAAATCTACCTTTGAAAACAAGGGTTTTCAGTTTTTAGTGGGTGTTTTTGTATGAGTAGAAAAAAACATGATACCCTGGAATATTTGTTTATGATGCTTGTTTTCCTATCACAGTTTGAAACCAAAAGCATTGCTTAAAGCTCTATCTGATTCATCCTGGGTGGAAACAATGCAGGAAGAACTTCTGCAATTCAAAATTCAACAAGTTTGGATATTAGTGGATCTCCCTAATAGAAAGAAGGCCATTGGAACAAAATGGGTCTTCAGAAACAAGAAAGATGAAAGGGGAATTGTGATAAGGAATAAAACAAAGTTAGTTGCACAGGGTCATAGACAAGAAGAAGGTATTGATTATAAAGAAGTGTTTGCACATGTGGCAAGAATTGAGGCAATAAGATTATTTTTGGCCTATGCTTCTTTTATGGGTTTTCTGGTATATCAAATGGATGTAAGAGGTGGCTGTCTTGTATGAAACCATTGAGGAAGAAGTCTATGTTACTCAACCACCAGGATTTAAAGATCTATGGACCATCATTGACAAGTTTACAAGGTGGTCAAAGCACTTTATGGGTTGCATCAAGCACCAAAAGCATAGCATGAAACTTTGGCTAACTATTTTTTGAGCAATAGGTTTAACAGGGGCAAGATAGATCAGATATTATTTATCAATAAGGAAAAAAGGAGATATTTTGCTTGTACAGGTCTATGTAGATGATATTATCTTTGGCACAACAAACAAGGAGTTATGTACTGGTTTTGAGAAGCTAATGAAAGATAAGTTTCAGATGAGTTCTATGGGAGAACTAACCTTCTTTCTAGGGTTACAAGTAACACAGAGGAAGATGGGTATATTTATAAGTTCTGGTCAAATATGTAGCTGAAAATTTTAAGAAAATTAATACTCTGATGTGAAGTCTGGCTTTTTTTTTTTGCAACTCTTGTTGATTTGGAAAAACCTTTGGTCAAGGATGGAGATGATGATGATGTTGATGTACATCTCTACAGATCTATGATTGGGTCTTTGATGTATCTCACTACATCTAGACCAGATATCATGTTTGCAGTATGTGCATGTGCTAGATTTCAAGTTACACCTAAGACATCACATCTCTTAGCAGTCAAGAGGATTTTTAGATATTTGAAAGGCAAACCAACTTTAGGCATTTGGTATTCTAGGGATTTCACATTTGAACTAGTCTGCTTTATATGATAGTGACTATGCTGGAGCAACTCTTGATAGGAAGTCTATAACTGGAGGATGTTAGTTTTTAGGAAACAGGTTGATATCTTAGCAGTGTAAAAAGCAAACTGTGGTTGCCACTTCTACAACTGAAGCTGAATATGTGGCTGTTGCTAGTTGCTGTGGAAAAGTACTCTGGATTCAAAACCAATTGCTGGATTATGGGTACAATTTCATGAACACTGTCATTAATATTGACAATAACTATACTATCTGCATTATTGAAAATCCTGTTCAACATTCTAAAACAAAAGATATAGAGATTAGGCATCATTTTATAAGAGATTGCAACACTAAAAAGTTAATACAAGTGGCTAAAATTCATACTGATTTAAATGTTGCAGATCTTCTTACAAAAGGTTTTGATGCAGGCAGATTTCAATACTTGGTCTCAAGTATTGGAATGCTGAATCCTTAACTGTCTATATCTTTTTGTGTTTTTGTAAAAGTTTTGTAAAGGATTAATACTGTTAGTTTTCTCAATTAATACTAGTAAGTATAATTAAAACTGTTAGTTATACTTCTTAAAAATGTTTTGTTAAAATCAGTAGTTATAGTTAATGATGCTAGAAGAAACAAAGTTTTGGATTTTGTATATTTGGCTGTAAATAACATTTGCAGGTAAAGCATGTTGAATACAAGATGTTGAATGCTTTACCTTTTTGAAAAAAGATAATGGTCTTGGTTCATAGAGTTTAACTTTTATTCATAGGTTATGCATAAATATGGATCCTCATTGAATTTCCACAAATTTATCTTGTCTTTTTCTAGTATACTTGTGATGAATAGATGCATGTTGTTGAAATAATTATTAAAGATAGATCTTATATGCTGTTCGATTCAGTTAATATGCAGGCAGAAAATTACTATGCTCAGGCAAATGTTAATGTTGTTAATGAGGACATGGCACCAAAGTTGCAATTGTTTTCCAAATTCTTATCATGAGGCATTGTTTTCATTGAGGGGGAGGTTCCATTTTCTACAACCAAATGCAGGGATTGAAAAGGATTGTTTTTTCATTAAGTCTGTTCATAAAGGATTTAAAAACACATCTAGGCATACATAAGAGGTCGGGACACAGAATACCTCAGTCTAGTGGGTCACCTGACATATGGACCGTGATGAGGCTATTAGTGTCCTAAGGAGTTGAGGTGACAGAATGGAAAGGTGCTTGCCCACACTACTACTTCTAGCTTAGATAGAGAGGCAGGACAATGGTAACATCAAATAAGACCCAATCCATGGCAACACTTAACGAATCAACTTATTAGGGAATTGATTCAGGTAGTGGTCCCAGGTGCTAAGATACCATATTGAGGGATGTGAATGCTCAAACTAGGTTTGAGATTACATCTATACAAGTCCAGTTGATTAACTCTTCTCAAGAGGTTAACACACTTGTTGAAGTGGGGGAGATAGTATGAAACTTATTGGAATTGATGAAAATTTTGTACACAAACTGTCATATAAAAAAAAACAGAAAGTGTGTCTTGGTAGCCAAAAGAAATGAGGAGATTTTATGAGTTAAAAATAGAATGGATGTGTGCATTAAAACTAAAGAGTGATTATGTGAGCAAAAAGAATTAAGAGATGTTTGTTGAGCATAAAAACAGAAACGTGAGTGTGTGTGAATCAAATTTGATGGTGAAAGTTGCTTATTGGAATGAAAATTAGATGATTACTGGTGTATTCTTTTTAATGTTGCTCAGTTTCTACTTAATGCTGGTTAGCTTAAGTTAATGCTATTAGGCTTAAATTAGTATTGTCCGTATTGGTTTCTGCTGTTAAGCGTATGTTAATTCTGCCAGTTCAAGTTTCTGTTGTTGAGGGTGATTCTATAAATTCTTTAATTAAGGGTTCATTTTACTTCTTTATTCGATTTCACTTATTCAATTACTCTCAACCATAACCCTATAATTCAAATTTTCATCTTTGATCATCCATCCATCATTAATGTCAAGCCCTCCTATGTTTCGCTGAAACACACATGTGGTCGCGTTCTTAGATTACCCAAAGAAAATACTGATGGGTTTGGCAGAGATAATCGTTTTCCTGAAAGCAAGTTCTGTTTCATTTGCTTTTAACAGAAAATCAATTAGTAATCATACACATCTTGATTGAACTATTTTGGGCATGCATGGTACAGACAGTTAATGAAGTTGCGACAGTTGCAATCCTTAGTTGATAAAAAGGGGTTAATTGATTCAGGAGTCATGCATAAGGAGAAAGATCTTCACTTGGATGTGCAGAAGGTAATGATTGTCTTCCAACTGTACTATCTTTGAAGAATTGGTGCGTATGGTCATTGGAAAAGCTTCTCAAAAGCTTACTTTTTTATAAAAAGCATTTTCTCTCCTCAGTGGGAAGTATTATATTCATTAACTATTACTCAATGCTTACGTGCTCTAAATCCATTGCATGGAATGAGTTTTGTTAGTTCTATGGTTTTTTGATCATATGCTTGGCACTAATCAGGAAGTTCCAATCTATTAAGTATATCTTGGATGCAATGGTGAAACACTTGGATGGAGTATAAATATATTGAATAAATTTGAGTCAAAATTCTTGCTGATATCCATGTTTTTTACAAGTTTTCATTAATCACAACTTGGGTAATATGTCATCTAACAAGAAGTTTTTGTAAATCCCTTTCACACAAAGAAAGTGTTTGCTAATATGAAGAGAACTGGAAAGGATTTCTCTGGGAGAATAACACCTTTATTTGATACCATGATGGTTCAGCCTGTTGAAGAAATAGGTAAGGATTCAGATCATCCAACTGATTCCACTCCAATACCCATTATTGATCAACCATCTTCATCTTCCCAACCCAAGAATGATAAACCATCTAAGAAGGCTTAGAGACAGGAGGCAGAGGTTCCTCAAGATGAGGCAGAGCATGAGGAGAGTGTTACCCAACCCTTCAATGATCCATAACTAGTGGGTGAGGATAGCATTCAACTGAACAGAGTTAATGGTTTTTTTATGTACCAATTGCAGAACCAAGTTCTTGATTTACAAAAAGGCAAAAGGTATGCTCAAGTAAGGAGATGCTGCTTTGAAGAAGAGAATCCGAGGTTAGAAAGGATGAAAATAACAAGACTTCATGTTTAAAAAGACTCAGGTAAAGTTGGTATGTGCTCAGAGAGTGAGTCCTCTAAAAGACAAGGTGTAGGTCTTGGAGTTCCTGAAGATCGCATCCAAATAGGTGAGAGCTATTGCAGATATTGATGCTGATGTTGAGGTAACTTTAGTTGATGAAACTCAAGTAAGGCATAATGATGACTTGATATTTGATACTGGAGTTTTGGATGATGTTAAGATGCCTGTGAAAGCTAAGGTTGATAGGAAAGATGAACAGAGTACTAAGACTGATGATAGTACTGCTGGTGAAGCAGTTACTACTGCTAGTGATGATAGTGTTGTTCCTACAACAAATGAGGAAATCACTTTGGCTCACACACTTATACAGATTAAAGCAGCTAAGCCTAAAGTTGTTACTACTGCTGCCACAACAGCAACAACTACAAGACCCAAGGAGAGTTCAGAGGTTCCACAGATGATAAACCTTCAAGTTCTAATGATAAAGGAAAAGGTATTATGATTGAGCCTAAAGTTCCTTTGAAAAGAAAAGATCAATTGCGTGGATGAACAAATTACAAGAGATAGTCAAGCTAGTTAGATGTCTGAAATTATTAGAGAAGCATAAGCTGGCAAGGAAAAAAACAAAAGAAGAAGCCAAATAGCATTGATGGAAGTCTGGGAAAATTCACAGCTATGATGGAGGCTGATAGAATGCTGGCTTGAGAGACTCTAATCAAAGGAAAGAGAGGAATTGATAGATGAGGAAAAAGCAAAATTGTTTATGGAACTAATGGAGAAAAGAAGAAAGCATTTTGCTGCACTTAGAGCACAAGAAAAGAGAAACAGACCACCTACCAAGGCACAAAAGAGATTCCTCAAAATTCTAACAAATTTTAAATTATTATTAAACTCATCTGTCTATTTTCTTAAGGCCATAGGTGGGCAGTTATTACATACAAAAACTAAAGGAAAGAGTTTTGATTGAAGTTCATAAGTGTTTGACAAAGGAAATGACGAGAGTAATTACTTTGTAAGCTTTGGGTTTTATGGTCAGTGAAAACAAAGAATAAGAAGGAAGAAGTAGAGAAGGAAACAGCTAACGGTAGCCAGATAAGCAAGATGCTTGGAAGAAAAAGAGCAGGGATAAAGAACAGCAGAAAGAATCCTCAAAGAGAAACAAAATGTGAGGAAGAAAAAGAGTCACGAGGAAGTTGAAGAGATGATGTTTGAAGTTGAGCTAAAAGAAGTTTGGTAAATTAAAAGGATGAAGATATTGACAATTGATGTTATTACCACTTGCTACCAAAATGCCAGTGATTAGTGATAATAAGCTTCATTAAAGAGGGGATGTTAGAACACTAGGAGTTGATAAGAAGCTGATGGAAGTTCCAAAGAGATACTCTTCAATGATAAGGATGTACAAGGAATAGATAGAGAAGACTTGGAAAGATTTTTGTGAGGATAGTGAACGGCAAAGTATAATGGTGATACAAGGCCTGAAGATGATTTGAAGAGTGGTGTATGGAGATTTGAGAGTTACGTTTAAACCAGACATAAATAGTGATGTATGAAGAATGTTTGAAGGTTAGGTTATATGCTTGGAAGTTGATTGATTCATTCTGGAGTCACTTTGTAAGATTTATAATAATCTTCATATTTTATGTTGTTGAAAGAAGATACGCCCTAACACCAAATACCATCACCATTGATCAACAGAAACTTCAAATGATCATCAAAAATGAGAAATGTTATCAATTGCCTGAAGCTTATGATAATACAGGAAAGGAAAAATGAAAGGTTTAAATGCATCTTTCCTGAAGTTGTGATGAAGACTTTTAAAGAAGAACCTTGAAGATTCAAATGATGAACATCAAGTTTAGGGGAGAATTGTTGTGTCTTAAAAGACTTCATGGATTCTTAGAAGTTACTGTTGCTTAGGTACATAATGGAAATTATGCTAAGTGGTTAGTACTGGTAGTATAATGTTACCATTGCTAGTTACTACTGTTAGTATAATTTAGTACTGATAGCATAAAGACTAAAGTTATGCTGTTAGTGAAAGTTAAGATTGTCGTGTTGATGACTAAAATATCAAGCTAAGTAGTTAGTGTGTTAGTAGTAAGTTTTAAGAACTGCTATATACAGTGATACTTATATTAGGTCTATATTAGTACTGCTAGTACTAATATTACTACTGCTTATGTTTATTAGTGCTGCTGGTGGAAAGATTATGACTGTTTGAAGACTTTCTACTGTCAAGAGGATAAAGACGAGTTAAAGAGATAAAGATTGTTTGGAGAACAAGAATACGTGTGAAGATAAGTGTTGAGATATTTATGTACAAGATATACATGTATTTATTTAGAAGATTACGTTTATGTTTAGAAAAGATTAAGATATCTTAGGAATATATTGTAAGCCGACTAGGACTCCTTAGTCTATAAAAGGAGGCTCTAGGGCATTAGTTGACATATCTCTAATATCTCAATAACACATCTATCACATCTATCATCACAAACACACATACACAGATCCAGAGATTAAGAGTCTTGTAAGCTTCAAGGTTGTAACCCTAGTACTAAGATAGAGTACTCGTATTATTATCATTAATAATATTGAAGCGTTTTGTTACATCTTGTGTTCATTCATTCATATACACTTACTGTTCAATTGATAATACTTCTAGAGTATTAAAGAGTAGATTCCACATACTCTTTAATATACACACAAAGTTTCTATCAGTGTTATTTTGGATTTATCCAAGGTAACATACTCTTTACAAGGTAAGGAATCGATCTAGGTTTGGGATCAACATTAACTCCCTAAGTGCGCCACACTTTTTCTCAAGTGCGCAACACTTCTACCCGAAATCAGCCTATAAATAAAGATGGATTTCTCTTATTTTACACACACCTCCACAACAATTTTCTCATCACCCCACACCATCTAATCATGAATTTTAGGGGTGGTGACAGCACCTTAAGGGTTCGGGTCGATTGGAATAAAATAGCTGGGTTTTAGATGTTTTCGTTTTGGGAGAAACTAATTGTTTGAATGTTGATCTTGTAAACGTTGGTATAATTTCTACAACTCTTTTAATATGAAGTATTCTGGAATTTATATGAATGTTATGTGTTTTGTTACTTTGATTATGGAGTAGTAATCTTATATTTGTTTGGGCATAATGTGATCTTGGATATGGAGTGTTTGGATATGAGTTTATTGAATTGTTAAAACATATTTTATACAAGAATATAGGCCGAAAGGGTTCTTTTATATATGTGTTTAATCATTCCACTTAATATATTAGTTATAATAACTTATGAAGGCCGAAAGGATTTGTTGTTATTGATCGATATAATCACTTGTTATATTTAAAGGCTGAAAGGATTTATAACTTGTGATAACTCTATTTTCTAATTTTTAAAAACTATTCCAAACACATCATTATCCAAGTGATCATTGCCTAAACAAACATACCTTAATCATTTGATTGAATCATCCTTTAATTGCTTTCTTTGCATTATTCGATATATGCTCGTCTTGGTTAATTTGATCCGTGACAATCATCTTAGCCTTAGCACCTTAATTACAAACTGTGAAAACTTCAATTCCCGTGGAACGACCTGGACTTACCTAAAGCTATACTATACACGAACGGGTATACTTCCCGAGTGTTGTGTTTTTAGTAAAAATCGGTATCTCTAGTATTATAAATTTAAAACTTGGAAAACACACATCAAGTTTTTGGCGCCGCTGCCGGGGAATTGTTTAAGTTGTTATAGTTTGTTGCTTATTTCTGGTGCTATTTTGTTTCTCAAAAATTTTCAAACCAGTCGTACCATTTTCTGGCAAACGGAAACCAAAAATCATTTTTCTCCAGGAAGTACGTCGCACATCTTATTTGTGCGCCGGTTTTCCTGTAAACCCATAAAGTACGCCGCACTTTAACCAAGTACACCGCACTTTCTACAGATTTTTCACAAACAGAATTTGGTTTCAAAAACCAAAACCAAAACCCTCCAATCTGCTAGTCTTAGGTTCTATAATCATTTGGAATTATATTTTATCTGATTATATGTCTTGTATATCTGTAATTATATAGTTTATCATAATATTAAAAAAAAAAACATAAAATTTCCAAAAAAAGCCGGCGCACTTTTCCTAAAGTACGCCGTACCTATAAAAAAAATCTTTTATTTATTCATCCTTCTTTGCTATATATAATTAAACTAAAATATATCTAATATATATAAAAATATAAAATATATATGAAAATAATTTATTTTATTTTGAATATTATCCTATTAGCCTTAATTATATATATATAAATGTCTTTTTGCAAAATGCTTAATGTATGTATAAATCCTCTATCTTTCGGAAAACAACTAGTAAATCTAATATATAAATTAAATAAAAATTTAATAATAAGGACTTGTAAATTTAAAATTATCCCAAAAGAATCCATACAGATTGAATCACACAAATCTTCAACCCAACATTCCTCCGTTAACGAATTTGTCGTCATAGATATACCCGAAGAGGATGTCGAACCCAAACAAATAATTCTCGATCTTGATGATCAGCCTATGTGGGAAAGTGCTAAGACTGTAGCACCGACTCCTAATTCTGCCATTATGCAACTCGATGTTGATGACAACTTTGTTATCAATAGTACTCACTTAAATATGATTCGGGAAAATAAATTCGATGGTTATCTGCGGGCCGATCCGCATGACCACATCCGTGAATTTCTCGCAATATGCAACATGTTCAGATATGGCAAAACTCAAAGTGAAGCTGTCAAGCTTATGATCTTTCCCTTATCCTTGTGCGATGAAGCTAAAACATGGTTTAACGAACTTAATGAAGAGTCTATAATATCGTGGGAATAAATGAGAAGAGCTTTTATAAACAGATTCTTTCCACCTTCGTTATTTAACCGTCTTTTACTTGAAATCAGAAATTTCTCTCAAAACATATGTGAAAGATTAACTGAAGCTTGGTTACGACTGAAAAGCATGCTTCGAAAATGCCATGGGCACTGTCTGACCAAAGGAGCTATTATTCAAATATTCTATCACGGTTTAGACGAACCCACTCAGGCAATCCTGGACGTAATAGCTAGAGGAATCTTCCTTTACAAAAGTCCTAATCAAGCTTTTCAATTTCTTGATGACAAAGTCCTTTTCGAACTTGATTGGTCCACTAGATCTCAGAACGATCATCATCGAAAATCTGTTTCCTTCGCCGATGGAAGTGATAGTAATACTGATAATTCTCGATTTATGGAAAAATTGAAGGCTATGGATTCTCAAATTATAAGCTTAAATGAAGAATTGCAAGATGTACGTAACAAATACAATGAGCTTAGAGAGGGAAACACTTCTAAAAACCACCTGAACGAAGACACTCCGATGTGTGAACGTCATTACATCCAATCTGAAGAATATCAAAACCAAAATTCTCATGATTCGTACTCTCATCAATCCTATCATGATGATTCCGAGAAATCACTTACAGAATTAAACAATGATGTGAGAAATGATCTCGAAGATTTCAAAAGACGTATCCGTAGCATGAGAACTGTTCATGATAAACTTTTTACCAGAGATGATCTTAAAACCGCCGGTGTTTTACCTAATAAAAAGTCTAAACCCGTCAACCAAGAACCTCAATCTAAAACAGATCTTGAAAAATCAATCACAAAATTCTTGGATGGTCAAAGAGTGACAAATATGTTTTTCAAAAACAATGTTAACGATATGATTTTAAAGATGAAGCAAAATGAAAAGAATTTCCAAACTAAAATTAAAAAGATGGAAAGAAAAATGGATGAGTGTTCGAAATCTCAGAACATATCTTCAAAACAAACCGATAGGACTGAACTTCAACCTCCTCCTCAAGCTCAAACTAACATGTAATGTGTAGGCACGAGGAATGGAAAACGTGGTTACGATGATTTCTCTTGAAAACTCAAAAAGATCCACTACCTCCTATCATCGTTAACAATAAAACCGAAAAAGACCGCCTTATTAAGACATCAAAAAAGGGATATTATGTGGTTAAAACAAAAGAATATCCATTCCGTGAGTACATTCCAAAAATTCCATATCCTCAAGCTTTAAAAGGGGATCATTCCCTCTTGAACTGTATCATTAAGGAATCTTAAATCGAGTTAAGTATATTAATAATAATAATAATAATAGTAGTAATAGTAAATAATAATAAACCTATAAAAAAATAAAAAATAAAAACTTTGTAGTTTTTAAGTATGTCACGCATTCGGCCGGTGTGTCGCGTATCTTGATTTCTGCATCCAAAAAGAAATTTATCAAACTTTGTGGGTGTGTTCGCTAGAAACCTCCGAGACTAAACTCGTCCTATCGGGGGGGGAGGAAATCGAGGGGGTTTAAAGGCTTGTTGCATACACTAAATGCAACCGTGGTGCCTACGAAAGTGCGTTTTTGTATTTAATGTTTTTCTTGTAGTTGTGTTTATTTTGCAGATTAAAAAAAACAGGTGGAGCTTGGATTGGTAGTTGGCATTTTACACTTGGAGACTTATATAATTGGAGTATTATATTACATGTGGTAGAATACACATGCTTGGAGTTTCGTTTCACGCCATATCCTTCGTAATTCAACCATGCACTTATGATCCCCGGGAAGTTTCAATTTTACGCATAATGCTCTTACTTAAGTGTGGAGGAGCTCTCGCTCCTCACAAAAAAAAAGAACGTAATGGAATCACTCAAGGATAGCTCCAACGTAGCTATATCTCTCTATGCCCCGGGAAGTACCATTTTCTCTTAATTTTCCATATTTTTTATATTTATCAGTTCTCACATTAAGGGTAATGTTCAACTTAAGTGTGGAGGGGTAGCAAATAGGAAAAATTAATCATGTCCCTCCATGTTTGCCCTGCGGAAATTTTCAAATTTTCCAACTGATATTTTAAACGAAAATCTTAATATATATATGCTTTCAAAATTAAAAAAATGCTCTTAGTAAGGCAAATCCAACCGGATTGACATTATAGCTAACACAACCCAGTCCACTAAATTATGAGAATTATAAGCCTTTGAATATATTCGGGTATCCATCTTTGATACCTAAGATAATTGATGCCTTTAACTTGTTTGAGTTAAGGAGTGAGCAATCATATGTATCTATTCCATCGTTATGGATGTGTATATGTGGTTTTGTCGCCTTTTCTGGAGCATTGGTATTGGTTGAAAATTATATGAGTGGGCCGGTAATTTAGTAGCTCCAGAACTTGTGCTTGATCATCATTTACTAGACCGCGATGAGGTTAATTTATAGACAAAGTCGTATGATAATAGGTGAAATAAATCCCTATGCAATCATGTATCTACATCACTCACTTTTAGTGTTGAGATCCCCAATGTATCCCAAGAGCAAGAAAAATGTGCTCAATGAAGAAGAAGTTGTGTGCCGGCCTTAGTTATCTCAGTATCTAGAATGAAAAGAAATCTTTAAAGAAAAAAAAAGAAAGAGGGAAGAAATAAAAGTTCAAAGTATAAGGCAAAGTTCTGGCTCATAGAAACAAGTATCTGCTACTCACCTTCATCAATATCACGTTTTGCCTCTTTGAGATTTCTGTCTAGGTGCTCACCCCGCAACGGACATGTTTATGTGTCTAGTACAATCATATGTTAGCGACCTAGATTATGTCTGTGCAATTGAGTGACTTCACAAATATAAAACCCTATCTGAGTGACTTGTGTGAATTCAAAAACAAACACTTTCCTTATGTGAGGTGCTATGTTATATGTCTATGCCTGAAAAGTTATCTAAAATGCAAACTAATATAAAAATCCAAATTTTCTCCACGTCACGACAAATGATTTTATTTTTCGCTTCCATTGCTTGAGGGCAAGCAATAAGCTAAGTGTGGAGGGATTTGATAACGCCTAAATTATACATATTTTTGGCGGCGTTATTTGCATTTATTTGATCATTTCTTGTGAACTTTTGGTACTTAATCAAGTATATTTGATATTATATGTTCTAGGTACGTGTCGTGGAATAAAACGGAAGAATACACAAAGATATGGAGCTTAAAAGTACACTTGAAGACATCCGGAGTTCAAATGGAACAAAACCAAGTATTTATACACAACGGAAAGCAAGTTAGAAGAAAAATGCGCCGCACTTTGCCTAAGTGCGCCGTACTTCCTTCAAAAGTCAAAGAATTAAAGTCTCGATCAAAGAAGTGCATTAACTCCTCAAGTGCGCCGCACATTTTACTAAGTGCGTCGTACTTCCCTTCGAAGAATTAAATGATACCAGCATTAACTCACCAAGTGCGCCGCACTTATTCCTAAGTGCGCCGCACTTCGACCCCTAATTCAGCCTATAAATTGGGACGAAAATATCACACAAAAGGCATTTGATATGTGTGAAAACACATATCCGTTTTATATCAAAAATAGCCCTAAATAGACAAAATTATGCTTAAAATGCTTGTATATTGCTTGTTTTGTCTTTGTGATTGTGTAGGTACGGATATAGCAAAAATCACAATTTAACGGTCAAAGCCGGACAAACACAGATACAAGACGGAAAAGAGTGTACAAGAGCCGAGGATTTGATAGCAAGAAAGGTTAAAAGTCAACTCCAGTCAACCTTTAGTCAACCAAAGTCAACCATATGAAGACAAAAATCCCAAAAATTCCCAAAACAGTCCCTCAAAGAAAACCTAATTTCACAAATAATCCCTAAGCCCTAACGGTGTTAACTCTTTAATATAAAGAGTTAACACCCGTTAACTTTTATATATAAACCCAAACCCGGCCCAATCCATTTCTTTTATAAAAACCCAGGTCAAAGCCCGTTTTCCCCGAGTCAAACACCCACCCCTGTTATAATTTTAACGCGCGAAAATTTGTTGTTACTATTTATCTTCTTCTTCAATTTACCCTAAGTCAAAATCAAAGGGGTAATTGAAATTAAGGGCGTGGCTATGCAATTCAAGTACCAAGCTACACGCTGGCACAAAGAAACGTCATTAAAGTCCTCCAATTGGTCGAAGACGATGTCTAATGATTGCTAAGATTCAAGGGACAGGATTGATGGGAGCGTATAACAGACTAAGGACCTAGAAGCTTCATCCAGGGCTATAAAT
>BQNB010136155.1:0-18042 GCA_026074375.1 Tanacetum coccineum
ATTTTAGGATCAATAAGCAATATAGTGTGTGTTTAGGTGTTGTGTGTGTGCTTATAGAAATTAGAGAGAAAAAGAGAATTATAGAAATTAGAGAGAGAAAGAGTGAGGGTGAGGATTAGGGAAAATAAGGAGGATTGGATTAGAAGACACGCCTCACTAATGAGGTGGGGATGGGGTATTTATAACCAAATACAAGGATGATCTTCTAGCTCTTGTCTTTTAGTCTTTGGCTATTTAGCCGAGTCTCGTGACTTTATTTTAGTCACGAGCCTTTCACCTAACCTAATATTATTTCTCTAATTATTACAAGACTCGATCTCAATAAGATCGTTACTTTTTCATTCCTAACAATCTTCCCCCAAGGGACGATCATTGAGATCTCTCTTTGATTGCATTAATGATCATCACTTTCTATTTCTAACAATCTTCCCCTAAAGGATGATCATTGAGATCTCTCTTGTGACCTTGATCTTTAATCTTTAATGCTCGTTTGTCTTGAGTCTTGATGTATACTTTTTTTTTTTTTGAACGGCAAAAATTTATTAAACTAGCAAGGAGCTAGAAAACAATTACAAGGAAATAAATTGGGGATTTTTTAACCAATCGTCCCAAGAAAACGTCGTATGACAACGACTTTTACACCAATTGAAAGCACAAAAAACTATAGCATCAAAAATTTCCGAACGTCTTGGAGGAGATTCTTCAAAAATGATCCGATTCCTAAAGTTCCAGATAAACCACCAAGATACGAAGAACACTCCCTCCAACATAGCTTTGACCTTAGAGGAGAACTGAATCGAAAGAATCCAAGACTGCCACTCTTGGAACGATGACCAGTCATGAGGATCTAAGCCCCACCATCTGCATATGCGACGAAGAACAAGCTGAGCCAAATCACAACGGAAGAAGATGTGGCAAACATCTTCCTCGCAGACTGAACAAACCGGACAAAGAGACGACTCAATAGTGATGCCTCTGCGAATCAGATTAACTCGAGTCGGTAAACAATCTTGCCGAGCTCGCCAAGCGAAGATGTTAACCTTAATAGGGATGTATTTGATCCATCTAGTCTGGGCAGCTTGATGCGGAAGAAAAAGATCATCAATGTAGTTACGAATCTCCTTAACCCGGAAGTTACCATCGCTAACCAAATCACAAACCCATCGATCACCTGAAAAATGGATTACTAAGATAAGTTCTTTTGTTCTTTGATATTATTCTTTCATGATGTCACCTCCACCAATCAAATATCATATCCACCATTTAAGTTTAATTGAAATACGAAAAAACATTTATTTCGAAATTTCCCAAAATATAAACATGCAAGTTTCTATTGGTACGGATCAATAGAAAATAAATTTGCCTTTTTGTGTATATTAACCCCTTTCATTATGAGTTCAGCGTCAAAAAGATATAACTCGGACTTCTTAAATAAGATCTCAAAATCTAATTTTCACTCACTCACTAGTCACTAATAATTTCTATGAGCCTCTATCTTGATCATCGATACTATTATGTTCAGTTTTCGTACATATCGTTTTGTTGTTTTTCTCATTTTATTTTTAGTCAAACTTAATGTAACAAAACATTGTTGCATGTTCGTTGTCTAATGATAAGTCGTACATATAAGTTACTTGTATGTGATGTCGCATTCGAGACTTGTTTACTATTTATTTATTGCACATTTTGCACATGAAGAGTACAATCAGGTTATAACGTGGACGTTCGGTATCACATTGATCTAGCTAATCAATCTAGAAACAAATAAAAAACATGTTCATACACACATACTGCCATGCGATATATAGTACGTATCATTTTTAAAACTTTAAGAAAACACAAACCCCTCAAGCACTAGTCAGTGATGTAAATGAATGTTGGGGTTTTAGCACAAGTTCGGTGAAGATAATCAATAATCAAATATAATTTTGAATTTAAAAAAAAAACTATTCAATCCTATTACTTGGTTACATGAGTATCTTTTTATGTATAAGATAAAGTGTTTTATTTTTTATTTAGGCACGTAACAAGAATCGTTTCATTTCAAAGTGCTTAGGTTTTAGTGTGTGTTTCACATGTAGATGTGTTTCTCTTATATAGAAAAGAAACTCATTAAATGGAATTATAAGAATTAATCGGCCAATTAATCACTTCATGGGTTACATGAGTATCTTTCTGTGTATAAGACAAAGTGTTTTGTTCTTGATTTAGACACATAACAAGAACCCTTTGGTTTCAAAGTGTTTAAGTTTTAGTGTGTGTTTCACATGTAGATGTGTTTCTCTTATATAGAGAAGAAACTCATTGATATGTGTGAAAACACATATCCGTTTATATCAAAATAGGCCCTAAAATGATAAAATTGTGCTTAAAATGCTTGTATATTTCTTGTTTTGTCTTTTTGATTGTGTAGGTACGGATAATGCAAAAATATCAAGAAAACGGTCAAAACCGGACAAACACGGACACGGGAACGGAAGAGCACACAAAGAGCCGGAGAATGCTATCAAAAGTCAACAGTGGTCAACTCAAGTCAACCTTCAGTCAAACATGGTCAACACAAAAAGACAAAATCAAAAAATTCCCAAATCAGTCCCTCAAAGTTAAACAAATTTGCAAAAGTAATCCCTAAGCCCTAACGGTGTTAACTCTTATAAATATAAAGAGTTAACACCCGTTAACTTCCTTATAACTAAACCAAGCCCGGGCCCAATCCCAAAAACCCAGCCCAAAATCCTTTTATAAGTCCAAGTCAAACCCCGGGTAAACCAAAAAAAAAAGTCAAACACCCTTTATAAAAGAAAAGGCGCGGGAAAAGTGGTTTCTACTATTCATCGTCTTCTTCCTTTTACCACAAGGTCAAAATCAAGGGGCAAGTACAAATTAAAGGCATGGAAGGGTAATTCAAGTGAAAAGGTACACCTTGGCAGAGTTATACGTCACCAAGCTTTGTGATTGGCCAATACCCAAAGGGAATGACACGCGTGGATTGAAGAAAGCACACAAGGAATGGGGTTTTTACACTAAAACGTATGGAAAAGAAGCACAAAGGCCTATGACACACGGATTGCCACGTTGGCAATCCGTGTGATCAAAATCTAATCCAACGGTAGATATTGAGCATCAAATGATTGAAGGAATGAAGAGCCAGGATTGATGGGACCGTGTAACAAACTTTGAACCTAGAAGCATCTTTGGAGGGCTATAAATAGCTCTCCTTCACTCTCACATGATCATTTTCTTTTTTCCTGAAAAACTTTTAGTTTTCAATAGCTTATGTAATTTTCAGTTTTAAATGTAATTTTTCTCTTTAAACTTTTGTAACTTTCAATTTCTAAAGCATCATAATCCGTTTTTAGTATTATTAAAATTTCATTTTAAGTTTTCATATGCTGTTTTCATTATTAAGCTTCATAATATTCAAATGTTTGTGCCTACTGTTTCAAAAGCTCTTAATAAGCTCATTACAAGCTCTTTGAGTTTAAGCTAAATTTGCAGCTCTAATAAAAGCCCCTTAATCTATTAAAACTTTGAAATCAGCTTTATAAAAACTCTTGCTATTTGGATTTTGGACTTATGGAAGATGAGCTTACCTAGTAAGAGCTCATTAGGAACTTATACTAGCTTATTTACAATAAGCCACGCGCTTGTAGATTGCTCAACTGAGCATTAATAACCTTTGTTACGCTTAGGTTCTAGTACGTTTCATTTAAGAGTTTCTGTCTTAAATTTCTTAGTATAGTAGCTTATTTTGCTTAATTATTTGCTTATTTGTGCTTATTAATGAGTTATTATCTTATTAGAAACTTATTTTGATAATCTGTTTTTAGTTAAAAAGAGTTTAGATCTTAATTTTGCTTTAATTTGTCCCTTATAAATTAATAAAAAACCAAAAAATATTAGTGTAGCTAGTGGCTTATTGATTTCAGGCTTATTGGATTAGTGTTTTTTTTAGCTTTTAGGTCTGTTTTAAGGTTGTTTATTATCTGGGTTATTTAGATTGAGTTTTGGAATTGCATTTTCTTAAGTTTAAATGGTTTCTTAAGATTGATAAAGGGGTCTGTTGGGGTCAACGCACTAACCAATATGGTTTAGTGACTGTTCTTGGATTATTGGTCTTTTTAAGTTCATTTTAAATTCAATATTAGGATTGTTTAAGAGGTTTTTATAAAGTGAGTATTTTGTTAGTTGAGTTTTTCAATTGTAATAGCTTTTTTGTTCAAACCTATTTATTAAAAAACCAATACAAACGAAGGCATCCAACTTGTGCTATCAAGATGATTGACCCTAAAAAAGAAACACCCCTCGAGGGCTTTACACCAACAAAGACTAAACTAAGACTATGAGCAAGGAAAAACACATGACGCGAATACACTTTTGGTTCATCCACAACAAGAATATATAATATTGAAACCGTGATCACTACAACAAAATGAATACTTCGGGTCGACTAAATCGACCCTAAAAAACAAAGAAAATCGACCCTAGGGTCTAAGGGTCGACAAAGTCGACCCAAAACTGGCGTTCCAAATATTACGACCCAAAAAATTTTGGGTCGACACATACCTTTGATACTTGGGTCGACATATGGGGGCCACCACTTTTTAGTGGGACTCTTTGACTCCATTTTTGGGTCGACATCCTTTTAAAGCTTTGGGTCGACAATGTCGACCCAAAGCGTTTCTATTTAATAAATCTTTTAAATAAATAATATATTAATTTATTTATTTACCCAATATATAATACATCTAAAATCCACGTGGGTAATCCACTAATTTTGGGTCGACATATGCTTTGGGTTTTGGGTCGACTTTGTCGACCCAAAGTTGTTTAATTATAATGCAACTACCACTAGGGTCGACATTGTCGACCCAAAGTACGAATTTAGGGTCGACAATGTCGACCCTAACATGAACCTGGCATTAAAAAAAATATTAGCAGCTGCAGTTTTTCCAGATTTTTTCCGGAAATTTTTCCGGAAAAAAATCTACGTTTCATCAAATCCAGAATTCGCCAAATCCACCGTACGATACAATAACAAATCATTAAACGTTACAATACCACAAATCCACGATACGATAAATTACTATTCAAGAAATCCACGATACGATAACAAGTCTAAAAGTTTCACAAGTGTTACAAATTCACGATACAAACATAACAAGTCTAAAAGTAATAAGTCTAACAAATCCATGATACAAACATGACAAAACCACAAAACGCCTAATCCGACTCCTCCGACTCATCCTGCACCTCCTCATTATCCCCCTCCTCGTCCTCCGAATAGTCACCACTCGATTGTTGACTGTCCGCCTCCTCATTATCCCCCACGTCATTGTCTTCACCCGCCAACTCCCTATCTCGAGCCAATTCATCAACGCTCCGCGTATCGTTATTATGGGGATTGATTATGAAGCGGGGAAGTTCGGGTCGACTGTTAGAAGTAGAGGCTAGGTTGGAGTTCATAACGGGATTATAACAATTGTTAAAGGTATTATTGTTGACGGGAGTGAAAGGAAATTGGCCGACATAGGGAGGTTGGAGTGGTTGGAGTGGGGCGGTATATCTAGGTGGGCCGGTATATCCAGGTGGGCCGGTATATTGAGACGGGCCGGCATAGGAAGGTTGGAGTGGTTGATTATAAGGGAAGGGAGGGTTGAGTAAGTGAGCCCATTCAGGGCTGAGTTGGGGCATAGTTGGGCGTGCAAAAGCAGGAGGCATAAATGGACGAGTAGGGTTTGGTGCATAGTTAGAAAAATACTCACCTATGGCTCCATACATCGTCTCACTATTTTGGTACGCCGCGTCAGCCTTCAATGCAGCCAAATAAGCCCGTTGCTGCGCCTCCGCGGTTTGCTTCCTTAACAACTCGGCCTCTTGATCTTTTGCCTCAATATCCGATCCAGCTCCTCCCGACTTATAGCATCTGGAAATGCCTGAGGACCGCGCCTGGGAAGTTGAGCCACCACCCCGGTAACTTCCTGCCCTTTCCGACATGTTTCTGGCGTTGTACTCGGAAACGACTTCATCCAAGATATCTTGATCTGTCTTGTACGGGATGACGCCGCTACTACTCGATCTTGCATATGCTCTTCTAATATCAACTGTGTAAGAAAAAAGAATCAAAAATAAGGTTAAAAACAAATAAAATAATTTATTAAAGAATTTTTTGTAAAAAAAGAGTTAAATTACTTACGTATCTCTTTCGGTTTTTTTTGGTCTCTTAAAACTCCCAGTCTCCGGTCTCGAGGTGTCTTCCTCCAAGTCTCAATTTGGTCCTCGTAATGACCTTTCTGGACTTTCTGTACAATATCGAATAAATTAATAACAAGCTATAAATAAACAATATAAACACTTTTAAAATATCACAAAAATTATAAAGAGTCTTACATATTCGTTCCTGACTTGCGCGAATGATTTCTTCCCTTGATGGGTTAGAATCATGTTCTTCGCTCGGTTGGCAGCATTCTGAAGACTTCTCGCCACCCGATCCGGATGGGACCACCAGTCAACCAAGTTATTCCACTCATCTTCGGTTCTGTCTCCCCACACTTTCTTCGGCGGCAGATGATTCCTTGCCTCCTCGGCCGAACCATATCTTCGGTTCTGTCTCCCCACACTTTCTTCCACTCATCTTCGGTTCTCTCGCCACCCTAAGTCTTTTTATTTTAGGCGGGATTTTTGACTTTTGGTGAAAATATTGGAGGCAAACATAGGGTCGACCTATTTGGTTCGTTTCGGCCGGGTCGGTCCGGTTCCCCGTTTCGTATATAATTATTATATAAAATGATTTTTTATAAAATATATATAACACGCTTAATCCACACGTCGATAACAGTAAGAATAGAAGTAAAATAAACAATTAATACCTCAAGAGTAGGGAAAATATGCGCTTTATACGCCTCTGGAATTTCTTCCCACTCGCAAGCAAGGGGAAGGTACTTGACTGTTTCCCCCATTAGGCTATTCAACATGCTTGAATAATCGCCTGTAGGATGGAACGTACCTAGATCGCCGTAATCAAAGCCGATCGTCAAAGGTCGTTGGCCATTTTGTCTAAACGCCCTCCTTAAGGACGCATTCCCGGTCTCGATACGCAGGTTGGAACCTACAAAGATAAGTTATTGAGTCATGAAAATTCAAGTAAAAGAAATTAAAAATAATCAGTGTTATAAAATAATAAATAAACACAATTTCTTACTTTCGCACTGGGCCGGTACGGGCCGGTTGGGCCGTCTGGGTGGAGTACCACCGGCATCCCCACCCCCCCACGTGTGATTCTATGGATATACGCAGCCAGCCTGTAAAATAACAATGTCCAAGACCACACAGTTTACTGGACCAATTAATGCTAATACACAAATTCAACAAAGATACACATTTTAGATATAAAAACAATTCCACTCAAATAAAAATACATATTTAAACATATAAAAACAATTCCATTCAAAATGCAAAATTACACATTTAAAACATTATAAAAAAAATTTCATTCAAAGAAAAATTAATATGTAAGCATATTAATAACCTGTTTCATTCAACTACATCTTAAGATCAATTGTCATGTCAAATCATGCTAGATAAAACTTCTTCAAACTTAGTATAGGGTTCACTTTTCATCGATCATCAGACACTACAAACATCATCGTACATCACGGACATGTGCATAGACATCATCTTCAGCATTGCCTTCATTAGCATTAGCATTGTCATCATTAACTGGTGAGGCGTCCACTTCTGTCGATTCAGAATTTATACTCAAATCCGTATGCTCAAAATTAGTCAATTCAACAGACAGTGTAACATTTGATGAACTGCTACCATGTATAACATCTTGATCCGGATTGACCCACGTCTCGATGATAAACCATGTTCAACGACGTTCCAACCACGTGGTTGTTAGTAAGGTCTTCAAGGTAGAATACTTGTGTTATTGTGTCGCAGAATGTCTTGTTATTTTTGTGAAATCCCTATTCGTCAAAAATATGTTGTTGTCATGTTAATGTAAGAACGCCTGTTTGCGTGTCGTAAGGTTCTTAGGGTAATGGTGTCAAAACCATTTTACATCGAAACAAGACACCTTACGGGTTGCCGATATAATGAGTCCCAGAATTTCTTCGAGTTGACCATAATACATCGCCATCAAGCCCTAGTGTTGAAACTCCGCTGCATTGAGTGGTATGAAGTATATCGCGTTCATGTACCACAAACTTCACACCGTTAACTATGCAAGCGGGGTATGTACATGTACTAATAGGTCCACATGCCAAAGAGAATAACTCTTCACTACAGCCGTCGTTCACTTTTTTCATGAATCTACGAAAAGAGATACAAACAGATTTGATGAGCAAATATCTCAAGGTAATATATCTATGTATTTACCTTGTGATTTAAAACCACGCGGGAAAATCGTTCCACGTTAATCAGGCGATTTTCTGCAAAAAGTTCATGATATAAAAAAAAAGTAGGATAAGTCATCGAGATAGAAGATTTTTCAAAATAAAAAAAGGAAGAAAACATATCTTTTGTAAGCCACGATGTCTGCGTCGACTTCAGGAGTTGTTAAGTACAAAACCATACAACTGCCTGCCTAACATCTGTAGTCAGCCGAGTTGCTTTCATTCTGCCCGTCAGTTTGCATGCGGACCGGAACACTGGATTTATTTGGGTTCTTCTTCAGGCAAAACCGTCGTCATTTCTGCCAAGCGATTAAATCTGTCTCGTACTCATCTGACGACCTTCCAACCACGTGGTTGTCTAGCAAGGTCTTCAAGGTAGAATACTTGTGTTACTTGTGTCGCAAGAATGTATCGGACATAATTCTTTAGCTTCTTCATGTATCTTTCAAATGGAAACATCCACCTGTAGCGAATAGGGCCACCTAGAATAGCCTCATCGGGTAAATGTATAGCCACGTGAATCATTATGTCAAAAAAAGCAGGAGGAAAAATTTGCTCTAACTCAATCAAGATACTGATCGATTGTTTTTTAGCTTCTGACATGTCCTGCTGCATCAAAGTTCGAGCACAAAGCTGCTTAAAGAATAAGCAAAACTCGATTATAGGAGCTGCAATGCTTTTGGGCAAGTATTGTTGTACTCCATAAGGAAGTAACCGATGCATCATTATATGACAGTCATGAGATTTCATGCCCGTTATATTGTTATCATCAGCCGTCACTTTTTGCTTGAAGTTGGATCCAAACCCATCAGGTAGTCTAACTCCTTTGATGAATTTACAAAAACGTTTTCTGCCTTCTGTGGTGAAAGAGTACTTTGGATGAGGCTTCTCGAACTTCCCGTTTGGTTTTTTAACTAACCACAACTCCTTTCGAACTCTCAAAGTTTCCAAGTCTTGCCTTGCCTTTAGCGTGTCTTTGGATTTGTCGTTCTGTAACAAGGTATTCAGTAAAGCCTCAAGCGCGTTCTTTTCGATGTGCATGACATCGAGATTGTTTTTTAGTAGAAGAAAGGGCCAATACTCAAGATCCCAAAAGATAGATCGCTTATTCCAATTCAATTCAATTTGTCGATTAGGTTTAGGGTTCTTTTTAGCAATATCTGGATGTTTCCCCGGGAAACGTTTAAAGACTTTACTAATTTGTAACTGGATATCCATTTCGGTAAACTTTCTAGGTTTAGGGTTATGTTCGGGAAAACCATAGAATTCCTTAAATTTACTCCTTAGTGGATGTTGTGTGCGTAAAAATCTTCTATAACCAACATAAACGATTTTGTTCTTGACAGCCAACGATGGAGTGTCCTCATTACAAGTGGGGCATGCATAGTAGCCTTGCCCACTCCACCCAGACAAACTACTTCGAGCTGGAAAATCATTGTCGACCCTAAACTTTTTTATTTATTAAAATCGTTTTAATATAGAAAACCATGTAATATTTAATTTGTTAGGGTCGACATTAACCTTCAAACTTTGCGTCGACAATGTCGACCCTAAGTTTGATATTTATTAATTATTCATGAAAAAAACGTTTTAATATAAAAAAACAAATTAATATTTAATATGTTAGGGTCGACATTCCCCTTTTAATTTTGGGTCGACAATGTCGACCCTAAGTTTGATATTTATTAAATATTCATAGTGGTATTCCACGTCGGTATTCCACCCAGTTTAGGGTCGACATTGTCGACCCTAAGTGTGAGATTAGGGTCGACAATGTCGACCCTAAAGTGTGCCTGGGCAAAAAAAAAACTGGACGCATGTCCAGTTTTCCAGATTTTTTCAGGAATTTTTTCCTGAAAAAATCTACATTTTAAAAATCCAGAATTCGGCAAATCCACAATACGATACAATAACAAATCACTAAACGTTACAATACCACAAATCCACAATACGATAAATTACCATTCAACAAAATCCACTTTTACAATACTACTAAACGTCACAATTCCATTCAACAAAATCCACGCCACGATAAAATACTAAATCCATGTTTCACAAACGTAACAAGTCTAAAAGTTATTACACATACTAAGATACTACATAAAAACGCCTACTCCTCCTCCTCCGAATAGTCATCACCCGATTGTTGCTCGCCCTCCTCCTCCTCCCCTGATGAGCACTCGTTATTGTTTTCACGAGCCAAATCTTGAGCTAATTGGTCACAGCTCCGTGAATCGTTCATATAGAGATTCGTAAGAAGGGTGTAGTGGGGACGTTGGGCTTGAGAATTAGAACTAGAGGCGATACAATAAGTGGAGTTGAGAACGGAACGATAACAGTTGTTGAAGTTATTATTGGTGACGGGAGTGGGAGGCAATGGGCTGGTATAGGGAGGTTGGAGTGGTTGGAGTGAGCCGGTATAAGGAGGTTAGAGTGGTTGATTATAGGGAAAGGGAGGTTGGAGTAAGTGAGCCCAATTAGGGGTGAGTTGGTATAACTTTATATATATAATTTATTAATATAAATAAAATGTTAACGAATCGTGATTGAATGTTAACGACGAGACGATATGTATGGTTTATAGTTAAGGTTCAACGGACGAGTCGATATGTTATGGTTTAGTACGTTAGACGTTCGAACGGACAGACGAATGGTTATGTGTATATTTTAGAGGTATCAAAGACAGTCGATTATGTTATGGTTATACTTTAGACTTCAACGGACGAGTCGATATGTTACTGTTAAATGTTAGACGTTCAACGGACCGAGTCGATATAGTTATGGTTAAACGTGTCTAGCGTTCAACCTGACGAATAGTTCATTACAACAAATATCATTACAACCGAATGTTAACGAATCGGATGAATTTTAACGAATCGTGATGAATGTTAGCGAATCGTGAGAATGTTAACGTATCGTGATGAATGTTAAACGTGATCGTGATGAAAGTTAACGAATCTGATGAATGTTAACTGGACTGAGACTATAGTAATGGTTATAAGTAGAGTCAACGGACGAGTCGATAAGTTAATGTGTTATATTTAGCAGGTTCAACGGACGAGTCGATATGTTATGGTTATACGTTAGACGTTCAACTGACGAGATAGTTCATTACCAAGCAAATATCATTACCAACCAATATTTTCAATCATCTACCACCACTACACACGCCGTCACCGTAGTTTTTGTTACTACTATCGTCAGAGTTCACTTCTACAACTGTCACATTATCATTACTACAGCTACTATTACAACATTAGCGGTCAACGTATCACGCAAAAACTCCACCAGAAGCCAAATACCGCGCGCATTTTGCCACTCCCACCTCCCGCCAAACACCCGCCAAATACCCCGCCAAAAACACACCCAGAAAAACCCGCCAAATACTCCCCCAACATTCTGCTTTTACCATTAAAACTTATAGTATCTTAACCTCCCAAGTCATCACACACACTCTTATTCCTCACAACCACCACCACAATTCACCACCACCTCGATCAACTGTGCACCAGATGGTAGCGATCTAACAAAACTTGGTGTGTGCAAGTGTAAAAACTGAAAATGTGTTTGCGAAACCATCATGCAAGTATCACAGCTATTGTCAACGATACTACTCAGTCCATTCAAAGGTGAACTATCAAAGCATAACTAATATGTAATATAAAATAGTTATGCTTGTCAAAATTGACAGTTTCTTATGATGTTCCTTACTACGAAACAGCCAGACTACAGAGAAGAATGTGGCTACTTTATGTGATGATTGCTCTCCTGGACCTCCACACCTCAAAGTCATGCTTGCGGAACTTCTTCACGTCCAATCATTCTCCCGGGACTTCTTCACGACCAAGTCTTTTTTTTAATTCTCCACGAACTCACAGAATCTCGAATGGCAAGTGCTCAAGAATTTAAGTACTTGCTTAAAGGACTAAATACACTAGAGGCAATGATAATGTACTAAAGGGACAACTAGAGATGGCAAGCACCAAACCACACACTAGATCAGCAGGAATACTTTCACGAGATCACCAAGGATGAGAAAACCTTAAATATTTAGTAGTTTTTACATAGAAAAATCATTTTAGCATTTGGAAATTTAGGTATAACTTAATATGCTTTAATTTTGAGATGAGAATACTTAGTATGCTTTAATGGTTTTATGTTTATCGAGTTTCCAATGTAATTGATATAATAATATAAAACTTTAACGATTAAAACATACCGTTATTTGATTATTTTTATTTGTGTAAACTACATTTTAATAAAGGATAACCTCATCTATTAAAAATTTCTTAATTTTTTAATTGTTTTAATAAATAGTTATTACTACCGATTTCACTCCTCTTAATTAAAGTGATTTTTTATACAATAAATAAAACTTTTTATAAAATATATAACATTTATAAAAAATATAAATTGGTTTCGTTTCGCCCCGGTTCGGTCGTTCCGTGTTCGTATACAATTATGAGTATAAAATTGATTTTTATAAATATATACAACTGTTTTATATAAATATATAACTTTAAAAAAAAAATATAAATGGTTCGTTTCGGCGTCCGGTCCCGGTTCACTCGTTTCGTATACAATTATTGTATAAAAGATTTTTAAAATAAATTAAAACTTTTTATAAAATAAATAAACTTTTAAAAAAAAATATAAATTGTTCGTTTCGCCGTCGGTCCGGTTCCCCTTTCGTATATAATTAATAAATATAAAAATGATTTTTATAATATATAAAACTTTTTTATAAAATAAATACCTTATTATAAAAAATATAAATGGTTCGTTTTCGCCTTGGGGGGGTTCGGCCAGGTCCTCGTTGTATACAATTATTGTATAAAATGATTTTTAATAAGAATATATAAAGCACTTTTTTATAAAATAATAAAACTTATAACAAAAAATATAAAATTGGTTCGTACGCCGGGTCGGTCCGGTCCCCGTTTGCGTATAGAATTATTAAAAAAAAAAATAATTTTTAATAAAATATATAAAACTTTTATAAATATATAACTTTTTATATATAAATATTAATTGTTTTAAATTTTATAAATAATTTTTAAATGCATTTAAATAAGTTATAAGACATTTTTAAACATTTTTAGTTTGGTCGACATTTCGACCCAAACTTGTTTAAGTTATAATATTTTTTTTTTCGATAGCGGATCATGAAAATTTTGTCGCCAATTTAGGTCGAAAACATTTTCTTAAAGTTTTTGGGTCAGACAATGTCGACCCTAAACGGTTAATAAATTTAAAATCTTTGAAAATTAATTTCATGAATATATATTCAATATAATTAATTTTTATAACTAAGGGGTCGACATTGTCGACCCTGAAATTTCGACGCCAAAACTGATTTGTTGACTAGCACATTTGGTATAACAGTGGCCCATGCCAATATTAGGGTCGACATTGTCGACCCTAATTTTTGGCCGACCCCAACACCTCATTTTGTTGTAGTGTATATGATGCATGAATGGAAGTTATCAAAACATGGAAATGAGCTTGACAAGAGATAAGTAAAATATATGACTAAATACATGCATAATCAATATCATTTGATACATGCTTTTGCTAATTTGATTTTCTTGTGTACTTAATCCCACTAAAACGAGGTATAAGAAGGTGGAATGTAGACAACACCGCTTTTACCACGAGGTGAACCTGAGAGTTGAGACACTGGTTCCAGAAAGACTCCCGGCGAAGATATAGACATGTATCCAAGTCATATTATTAGACATAAATTCAGTCATATTTGTTAGTTATGAAAATCATTTCTCTTTTAAACACATTTATGTAAAGATGTAAATTTAAGTCCATGGATAATCCGTGCTTCAAGACATATTGTAGTTGTAGGGCTTGTACAATTAATTGAAATAGTAAAAGCATTCTATAATAAAGCTGCTTATAAGATTACCAAATCTGTGTTGGAGGAAGCAAAACATGCTTCCACTCAAGGATGACTGACTGAAAACACATCTCCAAGCACAATTTTCTGAGCTATTTTTACCTCTAAGGATTACTTTCTACAAAAGTTAAAATGAAAATGACCACAACTGCGATTACAGAAACTTAAAAGGTAAAGATAATGCAAGTAACAAAAATAAAAGAGTACAGGGATACTATAAAGCACATAGACACAATTATTGGTATTGCATAATGGCGGGAAATATGCAATCCAACTAACGTGTGCAATATGTAGTAGTGTGTGTTCTTTTAATGTGAACCATATGTTATTTAAGAGATTTGCTAAACTTCATAATATTTCTTTAAATAACTTACTTTCTATATAAAACATAAGTAACTTTGGTAATTAAAAGTTCAAGTCTCAAATTGTAACTATATTTTTGAAAAGGTTTTTTCTAACTTGTGTCGACACAAGTTTAGAAGTGTTAAATGAAGACAAATGTTTCGTTAAATAACTTAATTTCTATATAAAACATAATTAATTTTAGTAAACATTATACATATAGAAAATTATTAATCTAAGTTCATTTAATGCTCTTTAACCTCTACCATCATGTCACATATTAAAAATTCCTTTTTGAAAAAAGTTATTTACACTTCTCAATATTTATCTTTGCACGTTATTAGAGAATTTATGTAACAATGGTATTTCATGTTGTGTGATAAGCTCTTTAACTATATGATTATGGATTTAAATCATGATTAGGACATGTGAGATACATTAGTTTTTCATTTTTTTTTAATTTTCTTATAATATCATCTAAACACTCCTTTTTGGGATAAAAACCCCTTGCTTCTTTTAGAAAATAAAGTCAAGATTGAGATGATTAAACGCAGAGCCGTCTCGTTATCTTTGGTGGCCCTAGGCAATAACAACGAAGAGGTCCTATCACACTTGTGAAATAAAGAGAAGTTGCATATATAATTGAATTACATTGCTCATATATGTTTAATATTATACGTATTTATGTTAAAAATTAATAAAAATATGGCCCTTTACAAGTGGAGGCCATGTGCGACTGCAACTCTTGCACACCCCTCCGAGACCCCTCTGATTAAACTTGTATATTTAAGTGATGTTTTGAGTAGGACACCTATATTCCAATTAAGGTGTTGGTTGTCATGGAGAAAAAGAGGGCCCTTGCAATATTTGTTCAAGTTTTTGTGGGGTTATCCTTTGACCTTTCAGATTTACTAATCCATTTGATTTCATGCAATACAAATATACAATGACCAACTTTACTACTTGGTCAAATCCCATCATCACCTCTTCTATATGGTCCATGTCCATCCATGAGCAAGTTTATTACTTTGGAAATTTATGTTCAATGTGAAGGTCATGTATGAATAAGTATCATACTTATCATAATTAGTTTTGTATGGATTAGTCGTGAGTAGAATATTTATAGCTTTTACCCTTTAGTATTCACCATTAATATAGAAGTCGCTTCACCAATCATTGATGGTTCTAATACCGCGCGTATAGCTATTCAGTTAGGATTGAGATCCTTTAAACACATATTGGATGAAACGGGTCTCTCAGTAGGACTCGCTGTGATAAAGTTTATTTGAACTTTAAAGGATCTCAATCCATTATCAATAGTGTATTGTTTTTTACTACGAAACACATATTGGATGATGCAGGAAGCTGAAGCGGATTTTGTTGTTACAACTTTATTTCTATCATTTAATCTGAATTTATGGCTAGTAACTAATACTTATTGCAGAAATTATAATGGTTGATACAATTTGGACTCTCATAGCATTCAGTTTAAGTAAAATGTAAGCTCTTATATTAGAGACGGAAAATTTTGTGTAGCCGGTGTATTTACGACCTGGTTCCGCCAAACGTTACATCGTCTAGAACGTGTTTAAAACGCTTTAAACGTTTTAGGCGTCAACAAATTGTTTGGATCTCAAAACGGACGTTTATCTTAGCATGTTTTGTGAGCTTGTTTGCTTACTCTATAGAAAATAAGTTCAATGTAATTATAAGCGGTTTAGTTGGGTCGGGTAGTTTCAAAATAAGTCTCTTATTATATACATATACTATATTTGGATGAAAACGCTGCCGTTTTGGCAGCTAGCTACAGTAGCTACAGTAACCGGCCCATGGGCCGGCCCATTTAGTTTTTTTTTTTTTTTTTTTCTTTTTCTTTATCCAGGCAAATTTAAAAAAAAAAATTTGCTCGGCACAAAATAAGAAACAAAATTACAAAAGTACTTAATTATTTTGATCAAAAAATATCCGCGGCACGAGACCAAACACATAAGCTGATATAAAAAAAATAAACTATTGCACAAAATAATTAAAAAAAATTTTGCTCGGCACAAAATAACAAATTTTTTTACAAAAGTATTGATTTATTCAGATCAAAAAATACCCACGACATGATGGCAGCTAGCTACAGTAGCTACAGTAACCGGCCCATGGGCCGGCCCATTTAGTTTTTTTTTTCTTTTTCGTTTTCTTTATCCAGGCAAATTTAAAAAAAAAAATTTGCTCGGCACAAAATAAGAAACAAAATTACAAAAGTACTTAATTATTTTGATCAAAAAATATCCGCGGCACGAGACCAAACACATAAGATTGATATAAAAAAAAAATATTGCACAAACAATAATTTAAAAAAAATTTGCTCTGGAAAAAATAAACAAATTTTGTTTACAAAAGTCAAAACACAACCATACAATCTAGCTCCCTAAAACTTTTTATTATATTGATTTATTCAGATCAAAAAATACCCACGACATGACGCCCAACACATAAGCCCATATAAATTTTTTTATTAAACATGACAACCGGGAAAATCAAGTCGCCACCCATATCAAAAAAAAACCTAATTTAACACCCGCATCAACGCCCCTTGCGCGACAATCCAATGCTTAAAAACATATTTACCCAATATCATAAAATTAATATTAAAATAAACCCCAAATAGCCAAAAAAACAAACCTTTAAAACTAACCTTTAAAAAAATTACATATCATACAAATTTTAAAAATTAACCAGGAACAGGCCCATTGGGCTGCCATTTTGGGCCGGTCCATTTAACACTTTTTTTTTTTTTAAGTAGGCAACTTAAAACAAAAAAAAATAATAAATGGGTAAACAGTTACACGAAACCATAGTTAAGAAGCTGTTTAAGAATGATGTGTTTTGAGGGACTTCGTTAGTAGATATGTACTCAAAATGTGATGTTATGGAGACTCACGGATTGTGTTCGATAGAATGAGAAGAAGAAACATGGTTACATGAACTTCAATTATCGTAGGCTATGCATGAAATGGTCTTGGTGAAGAAGCTATCAATTTATTTCGGGTAATGAAAAGACCTACTACCTCCGTCCCACATTAAGTGTCCACTTGACTTTTTCAAAGTCTTTTTTCTTCAACTTTGACTTTAATGATTTCTTCTTATGTTATATGATACTTGATGCAAGATATATGAATGGATAGAGTTTTGAATATATTTTTCGTTGGTATAATTTTCGTTCAATATTATATAACACAAACAAAAATATTTATGGTCAAAGTTGATAAAAAAAGACTTAAAAGATTCCATTGTGGACACTTAATATGGGACGGAGGGAGTACATTATTTTGATGTCAAATAAAAGAATATTTGTGATGATGATTATATTAACATACATCCAATATGTGCGGATTATACACC
>BQNB010136156.1:0-18041 GCA_026074375.1 Tanacetum coccineum
TACGGGGTGGCGTATCGACGAGCTTGTTGGATTTACGATTTAAAGTATCCTAGCTCCTCATACGTACACTACATGACCTTTTAATTATGATAGCCCGAACGATAGTACGATGTAACCACTATAGGATTATATTTAATGTTGTTAATTAAAGTACTCGGTACTTATACGACCTTAATTTAAATAGGTTACATCTAACGATTTACGTGACGTTTTATCTGTGATATTTGGACTATCAGTACTCGAGGTGAGTTCATAGCCCCACTTTTTTTTACAGTTTTACCGATTTACTATTATTTGGGGTGGAAACATGCTTTGTTTTATAAATTGGACGCAAGTGATTATTTTATATTGATTACATGTTTGCCTAAGTAGCGATAACCCAAGTGAGCCCATTATCATGAACTGTCAATTGCATAGATGTAGTTGTGAATTACATTATGTGAGCGTGAATGTTATTAATAGATCTATTTGGGAAACGACCTCCCCGTTCGGGTGACTAGCTATCACCGGGAACGAACGTTATAGCATGTCGAATTGGGGATGTTTCGGGTTAGACATCTATTTGGGCATAAATTGCAATATATATATTATTGCAAGAAAGATTATCGAGCTTCAGTGTCATGAGCTTAGTGTAAATGTAATCTGGTTTTGTAATGCCTGCATTTGTTGTAGTATTACGGGGAAAGTCTTGCGGTCCTGCATAACTTAATTACTTAAACCTATGAATTCACCAACATTTTTGTTGACATTTTAGGCAATGTTTTCAGGAGGTCAATAGGCACGAGGTGCCAGGGATGCATTGGGTTACATTTTGGATAGCACGCTTAAGGATTTATGTGCATCATATTTTGGGAAATCTATGTCAGGATTTGAAATCTTTTGTAATATTTAACACTGAACAAGTAAAGCTATATGCTTTTGTATTAAGTCTTTAAATTCAATCCAATGTATCAGTTTAAACGACTTTTGTGTCGTTCTTATATATCTTGTGCTATTGATCATTGAAGTAACACGCCCCGAAGATCCTTATTCCGCTGCGACCCATTTTGGGGGTGTTACAAATATCGTTGGCGGTCGTTGTTGTTCCTGATGTCAGAATGGGCTGGTTGAAACTGGAGCCTTATTGTTGATAAATTCAACATTGAAATAAGCTTCTCACTTAACTAAACAAAGTTTAATACAACAACTTTTGCTTTTTAAAAAAGAGGCAGCTTTGAATCTCATGTTTATTTACCTGATAATTCCATTTAAGAACGTCTTTTCTAATTGTCATTGAGGATTAGGCAGTCACATGTGCGATGTGATCTTATTTTATTTATGAATGCATATGTCTTGTTACGTTATGATTGTATTTAAAATACTAACGGGTATTTTGTTTTCTTGTGATTTAAGAAATGGCACCAAGAGGAAGGCCCACGAGGATTAAACCAGATGCAACACAACACCTGTCACACCAGCCCCCAAAGCACCAACAACCACAACTGTTACGGTAGCACAACTATCAGGCTCTTATTTAATCAAGGAGTTGCTGTTGCAATGGCTGAAGCAGAAGCAAACAGAGTTAGGAATGGCTACGACAGCAATGGATTCAAGTACCAAGGCCAGACAAGCTGCTCGTCTGATCTTACCTCTGAATTCTTAAAATGCAAACCTTTGAAAGGCACTGAGGGAGTCGTCGGACTCACTCGATGGTTTGAGAAAATGGAGTCTGTGTTTAGCATTAGCAATTGCACAGCAGCTAGTCAAGTCAAATTTGCGACTTGTACTCTACAAGACGATGCTCTCACATGGTGGAATTTCTATGTTAAGACCACTACTCCTGAAGCAGCTCATGCCATGACATGGGAAGCACTGAAGAAAATGATGACTGATAAATACTGCCCGAGGGGTGAGATCAAGAAGATTGAAACTGAGATGTGGAATATTAAGGTTAAGGGCACCAATGTGGTGGCCTATAATCGACGATTTCAGCAACTAGCTCTGATATGTGCTAGGATGTTCCCAGAAGAGGTAGATAAGATTGAAAAGTATATCGGCGGCTTACCCGATATGATACTTGGCAGTGTAAAGGCATCGAAGCCGAAGACCATGCAAGAGGCTATCAAGTTTGCAACTGAGTTGATGGAGGAGAAGACAAATGCCTACGCTGAACGTCAGGCATAAAAGAAAAGAAAGTATGATGACCTTCCTAAGAACAATCAAAACCAACAACAGCAAAATAAGAGGCAGAACACAGGTCAGGCCTATACTGCAGGCAATGGTAACAGGAAACCATATGAAGGGTCTAAGCCTCTATGTTCTAAGTGTAACTACAATCATGAAGGTCTTTGCCCACCTAGGTGCAATAACTGCAAAGGAGTTGGCCATCTGACCAGGGACTGTAGAATCTGGCCTGCCAATAACAACAACAACAACAACAACAACAACAACTACTACTACCATAACAACAATGACAATAATCAGAGGGGCAATGGTTGCTTTGAGTGTGGAGCTCAAGGCCACTTTAAAAGAAACTGCCTGAAACTGAACAACAATGACTGTGGTAATCAAGCTGGAAATAACAGGGCTCCAGCAAAGGTGTATGTGGTTGGAAATGCGGGGGCAAACCCAGACAACGTCGTTGCGGGTACGTTCCTTCTAAACAACCGCTATGCTTACATCTTATTTGATACTGGTGCCGATAGGAGTTTCGTATCTACTGCATTTAGTACTTTGCTTGACATCATCCCCAATACACTAGATCATGGTTATAACGTTGAGTTAGCTGATGGTAGGATAATTGGAGTAAATACTATATTGATGGATTGTACGTTAAACTTTTTGAACCATCCATTCAACATCAACCTAATGCCGGTAGAGATGGGTAGTTTCGACGTCATAATTGGCATGGACTGGTTGTCAAGATACAGTGCCATTATCGACTGTGCTAAGAAAATTGTTTGTATCCCCTCTGGGAGAGAAATCTTAATCGTTCGCGGTGACAGATGTAGTGAAGGACACAAGACACGACTAAACGTCATCTCGTGTACCAAGGTTCAAACGTATCTGCTAAAAGGATCTCACATCTTTTTGGCATATGTTACTGCAAAGGAGGTTGAAGACAAGTCGAAGGAGAAGCAACTTGAGGACGTACCGATAGTTAAAGATTTTCCTGATGTATTTCCTGAGGATTTGCCGGGTCTTCCTCAGACTCGACAAGTGGAGTTTCAAATCGATCTGGTACCTGGTGCCGCACCCGTAGCACGGGCACCTTATCGATTGGCGCCTTCCGAAATGAAAGAGTTGTCGGAGCAACTGAAGGAGCTGTCCGACAAGGGCTTTATAAGACCCAGTTCCTCACCCTGGGGAGCTCCGGTCTTGTTTGTCAAGAAGAAAGACGGATCATTCCGGATGTGCGTTGACTATCGGGAATTAAACAAACTAACGGTGAAGAACCGTTATCCGCTACCAAGAATTGATGACTTATTCGATCAACTTCAAGGGTCGAGTGTCTACTCGAAGATCGACCTAAGGTCAGGTTATCACCAATTGAGGGTTCGAGAAGAAGACATCTCGAAGACTGCCTTCAGAACTCGTTACGGCCATTATGAATTTCAAGTTATGCCGTTTGGTTTGACGAACGCACCTGCCGTATTCATGGACCTTATGAATCGGGTGTGCAAACCATATCTGGATAAATTTGTGATTGTCTTTATTGACGATATTCTGATATACTCGAAGAACAAGCAAGAACACGAAGAGCATCTTAAGTTAATCTTAGAGTTGCTTAAGAAAGAGGAGTTGTATGCCAAATTTTCTAAGTGTGAATTTTGGATTCCCAAAGTACAGTTCCTCGGTCACGTGATTGATAGTAAAGGCATTCATGTGGATCCCGCCAAGATTGAGTCTGTTAAAGATTGGGCATCTCCTAAGTCACCAACGGAGATTCGTCAATTTTTAGGTCTTGCTGGGTATTACCGGAGATTCATTGAAGGGTTTTCAAAGATCGCCAAACCAATGACCAAGCTTACTCAAAAGAAGGTCAAGTTTGAGTGGGGCGACAAACAAGAAGCAGCGTTCCAATTATTGAAGCAGAAGTTTGTGTATGCACCATTCTGGCTAAACCCATGAAGGAAGCGAAGATTTATACGTAACCAGCGATGCATCGATCAAGGTTTGGGCCTGTGTAGATTCAAGAGAACAGGTGATATCTATATGCATCAGCCCTTTGAAGATACATGCAGAAAGAACTATATGAACGTATGATTTTGGAACTTGGAGCAGTAGTGTTTCGCTCTCAAGATTTTGGATGCACAATCTGTACGAAAATAAGTGTAAACAGTTTCACTGGAAAAATCAGAAGATCTTACAACACATTCTTGATCGAAGGAAACTAAACAAGAGACAAAGCCGATGTTACAATTGCTCAGTGATTCGATTTGCGAAATTCATTATCACCCGGGAACAGCAAATGTCGTATGCTTGATGCTTTGAGCAAGAAATAACGAGAACCACCAGTGAGAAGTATCGAGCCTTAGGTCCAGTACTATTAGCTTGGATCCTTCTAAACAAATCTTGAATGCATCAATCGAAGCAACACACTGGAAACAGAGAACATTAAGAACGAAAGAGGAGCACTTGGAATGAATGTTGTGTTGCAAACGCTCAAAAATCCAAGGCGGTTAGTGACAGAAAATTTGAACCTCAACGGAAGAACCCTGAGCCTCAGTGCAGGTGAGTTGGTTCCCCGTTATGAGGACGATTTGCGGACTGTGATCATGACAGTCCCACAAATCAAAATACACTATCCATGCCGGGTTCTAACAAAATTTACCCTACATGAAAAAGCAATATTAGGTAGGCCCAATATGAAGCACAATAACATCGCACACCAATGTTAGGCAAGTGTTAGACCTGTACTAATGTCAAGGTCAGCCCATCAAAAACCAGTCAGGATTGTTAGTGGTACAACCCAACAAGATACCTGAATGGAAGTAGTACCAACAACAATATATGGTGATAAAGTCACGAGACTATTCATAAAGTCGTCGCAAGGGCAACGACACTATTTTGGGAGATTGTTGACACGACTCACTAAGTTTGCGATCTTTACGACCAATAAGAGAAGACTGATCCTAGGATAAACGTGCAAGATTTACCTAAAGGAGTTGCACGAGAACCAGTGGGATACCTGTTTCAATCATTTGTGATCGCTGACCCGAGGTTCCACATCCAAATTTTGGTAGGTCACATCAGAACGCATGGGTACTCGCCTTGGATATGAGTATTGCGTACGCAACTACAATTGGACTGGACAAAGCGAGCAGTGACATTCAAACTCTCAAGATATGCTTTCGTGCTTGAGCAGATCGACTTAGGAAAGGGTTGGTTTAAACCATGTTTCCTTAGTCGAGTTTCTCGTTATAACAATAGCTGCTATCAACATGCAAGTATCAAGGCCCGCACCATTCGAAGCACTTTATGGTCGAAAGTTTCGCTCACTTGTTTGTTGGACCGAAGTTAGAAAAGCTCAAATCCTAGGTCCAGAATTAATTCAAGAGACGACCGAGAAAATTGTTCAAATCAAACAAAGAATGCAAGCTGCTCGAGATCGACAGAAAAGTTACGCCGATCTAAAGCGTAAACCAATGGAATTCCAAGTCGGGGATAAAGTGATGCTTAAAGTTTCACCTTGGAAAGGGGTAGTACGTTTTGGCAAACGGGGGAAGTTAAATCCCAGGTATGTTGGACCCTTCAAGGTGATAAAAAGGGTTGGAGACGTTGCTTACAAGCTCGAGCTTCCTGAGGAGCTGAGCAGAGTTCATAATACATTTCACGTGTCCAACTTAAAGAAGTGTCATGCCGACGAACCCTTAGCCGTTCCGTTGGATGGACTTCGTTTTGATGACAAGCTTCATTTCGTCGAAGAGCCAGTGGAAATCGTGGATCGTGAAGTTAAACGGTTGAAGCGAAGCCGAATCCCATTAGTCAAGGTCCGATGGAACTCCAAGCGAGGTCCTGAGTTCACGTGGGAGCGTGAAGACCAGTTTCAAAAGAAATACCCACACCTCTTCGCGAAGAAAGGAAAAACAGCACCGTCGACAAGTACCGCATTGTGAGCCTTGCGGACAAGGCTCATCCAACAGGGGAAGACTATAACACCCCGTGTTTTAGGACAATGTACGACGTTGATAAAGTCACTAATTATTTTTAGTGTTGTACGCGTTTGTTTTAATTGTAATCGT
The DNA here is from genome assembly GCA_026074375.1 of Tanacetum coccineum. NCBI lineage: Eukaryota > Viridiplantae > Streptophyta > Magnoliopsida > Asterales > Asteraceae > Tanacetum > Tanacetum coccineum. The sequence goes on from BQNB010136156.1 coordinate 6,225, forward strand.
TACGTTAAATCGCGTAAGCTAAAAATGATCAGTTAACGTAAACGGGCATCAAGCAAATTATTGTTTACGTCAAACAAGGGTTAAGTAATTATTTTGAGAATAATTATTAACATTACACAAGTTATTTTATCGGATACGTGAAAGTGTTTACGTTTCGCGATAAATGACAATTAGGTATTCCCGGAACCGTAAAAATTAACGTACGCTTCAACAAAATTCCTACGTTTATATACAATGATCGAAGTTTATAAAACTTTATGCATATGTATATATATAAACACGTCTCACATATATATACAAGATAACAAAATACTTACACTTTAAATTAATAAAGTCTACACATTACATTTTATACTTTCATGTTTCTTATACAACAATTACAAGTAATAAACTAGAATTTCTTTTATAAATACACAAGTAACAAAGTATATAAAATAAATTAACTACTAAACACATTCCTTAATATCATGGGATGATTCCCATGATAGGAGACATAGGAACATAAGCCTTAAGTTCCATGTTTCCCTCCCCTTTTGTTCCCTTGAATCCCACGGCCCAAAGACCCCCCCTTGGACTTTTCTAGTCAAAGTTGGCTACTAAAATATCTATCATCCTTTCCTATAAATACATGCATACATATATGAAATTTACTTACACTTTTCACTTAGCAAAATCAACTTCTTTCTCTCCCTTTCTAGCCATAACCTACGGCTCAATAAGCCATCCTAAGCAAACCATACAAAATTTTTCTACAATCTATACAACCCTTTACACATCAATCCTAAGACACACTAAAGTATTTACAAGCCTTGGATCATCATTTGCAAGTATTGAAGCAAGGAAGGAGAGATTAGGGTTTCAAACCTAATCTAGGGTTTATAAGCTTGTAAGCTTGGGTTTTGAGTCTAAACACGGGTTTAGCACTTGTTTCTCATCACATACATCCTCCCTAAGGTCTTCTTAATACCTTCATACTTTTTATTATCATGATTTTATGTGTTACATGTTAAATATGGCTAAATCACCACTTAGGACTTTTAAATATGTAAAAAGAGTTATTACTTATGTTTATGAAATTTTACACTTTTTCTTATGTCATATTGTTATATATATCATGGAATAATGGATTTATAAGTATGTTAACATGTTGTTTAAGTATAAACATGATTTTGTATAAATTAGGGTTTTAAGGTTTACTTAAGAAGGTTGTGATTAAAAGTATACATAAATGTTATAAAGGGCTGTTTTAATTCGTGTTTCATACAGTAGGTATAACCATTATATAAAAATAATACACCTCATGACGATTCCAAAATGATAAGAAACTTGAAAAACCGAGTTATAACGAAAAAGATACGTTAGTTACGAGTTTACGACGATAAATACTTTTATAAAACTATTTTTATAAAAATTACTATTCATTACAGAAAGTGATATTTTTAAAACATCAAAAATATGATATAACTTTTAATTACGAGATCGTACTCGAAAGAATCGCTAAAAACGGAACTATAACGAATAAACTACGACATTTACGAGTTTACGCTAATTAAAACCTAAAAACGACTAAATAGCTGTTGTGAACAGTAAAAACACTATTCATCGCAGAATATCAAAAACTTGAAAATGTAATATTTTGATCACTCGTTTTACTACGAAGACGTGGACGTAAGAAACGCGAGCAACGGACTTAAAACGACGAAATTAGGTCATTTTTACTAAAGGGTTTATTTATAAACGTTTTCACTTTATAAATATTATTTCACTAAAACGATTAGTCGGTGATTATGCTATATAGAATATTATGTGGTTATCAAAGTGCTATAATACTAGGGAGTTTCATAATGAGGCCTCTTCGGATGGCGTATTGACGAGTTGTTGGACTTACGATTTAAAGTGTCCTAACTCCTCGTACGTCATGTCATGACCTCTTAATTATGATAGCCCGAACGATAGTACGATGTAACAACTATAGGATTATATGATGTTATTAATTAAAGTACTCGGTACTTATACGACCTTAATTTAAATAGGTTGCATCTAACGATTTACGTGACGTTTTATCTGTGATATTTGGACTATCAGTACTCGAGGTGAGTTCATAGCCCCACTTTTTACAGTTTTACTGATTTACTATTATTTGGGGTGGAAACATGCTTTGTTTTATAAATTGGACGCAAGTGGATATTTTATATTGATTACATGGTTGCCTAAGTAGCGATAACCCAAGTTAAGTCCCATTGTCATGAACTGTCAATTGCATAGATGTAGTTGGGAATTACATTATGTAAGCGCAAATGTTATTTAATAGATCTATTTGGGAAACGACCTGCCCGTTCGGGTGACTAGCTATCACCGGGAACGAACGTTATATCATGTCGAATTGGGGATGTTTAGGGTTAGACATCTGGATGGGCGTAAATTGCAATATATATTATTATTGCAAGAAAGATTGTCGAGCTTCAGTGTCATGAGCTTAGTGTAAATGTAATCTGGTTTTGTAATGCCTGCATTTGTTGTAGTATTACGGGGAAAGTCTTGCGGTCCTGCATAATTTAATTACATAAACCTATGAATTCACCAACATTTTTGTTGGCGTTTTAAGCAATGTTTTTAGGAGGTCAATAGGCACGAGGTGCCAGGGATGCATTGGGTTACATTTTGGTTTGCACGCTTAAAGATTTATGTGCATCATATTTTGGGAAATGTATTGTCAACCTTTGTAATATTAAACAAGGAACAAGTGAAGCTATATGCTTTTGTGTTATGTCTTTTAATTAAATCCAATGTATCAGTTTAAACGACTTTTTGTGTCGTTCTTATATATCTTGTGCTATTAATCATCGAAGTAACACGCCCCCGATCCTTATTCCGCTGCGACCCATTTTGGGGGTGTTACAGATTGGTATCAAGAGCCAAGGTCGTTGGCGGTCTTTGTGTTCTGATGTAGGAATGGGCTGGTTGAAACTGGAGCCTTATTGTTGATAAATTCAACATTGAAATAAGCTTCTCACTTAACTAAACAAAGTTTAATACAACAACTTTTGCTTTTTAAAAAAGAGGCAGCTTTGAATCTCATGTTTATTTACCTGATAATTCCATTTAAGAACGTCTTTTCTAATTGTCATTGAGGATTAGGCAAAAGGTAACTTGCATCCTCATGTTTGGTATTCTGTATGTAACTTATTCCACCATTTCGGTTAACAGCTTTATGTAGTCTGGGCACCACAGCTAGAATGCGCATCCGCAATTCAATAACATCTGACAACACTACGAACAACAAAATTCATTGTAAGCTTAAAGACGGCGTGTTTTAGACTAGGAATGGTTACCACGTATTGAATTTTCCTGTGACTAAACTCGCAAGTTTTGAAAAAGTTAAGTCGCTCAAAAAGGGTTTCAGTTTCACTTCTTAACTCGCATACACTTAATCCGTGTTACTCGCTTCTTTTTCAATTTTTTACACGACACAAAAGCACACTTAATGCGATCATAATACATGTGCTAAAAGCAAAAGGTTTAACTACTACCATATGTGTGTCAGTATGTATGTGTCTTAGCTATTTCTAAGTATTTGCAGCCCATGAATATAGGTACTAAACACTATGAGGTCTGAAAAAAAGAATTTATAGCTTTTAATGTTTTTCAATGGGGTGTAGACTTTTAGACCCTAAATATATTCACTGTAATTTGAGGCCATTAACCAAAGATCCTTTGGTCTAGTGGTACTCGTTAGAAAGTTATGGCTCTAACTAATCCCACCAACGAATTTTGTTTTTCTTAAGCTCCGTCTTTGTTTGCTTCTTATTTCATATACATTTCATATTGCATACATATAACAATGCAACTGAACCCACCTGGTTATCTCCTCGATGCCAAAAGAACCCCATCGTATTCGATTATAGGTCTATATAATCTGAACGTTTTTACGCTCCTCCTCGGCCAATTTTGTTATATATTGATGCTCTTGCACTCTGCAATGAAATTACAGAAATGATCAAAATCAACTAAAAGACCGACTTTAATGACAAATGTTTCGAGTAAACATTGTAGCTACCTCTGCTCATTTGAGTTTATGTAATATACGCAGAAATCAAATAAGCTTGTAAGCCCGCATATAAGCTGAAACAAAGACCCTTTTTTGTCTAGTGTTTAAAATCACATATGCACAAAATTCAACATTATTTTAGCATTAACACCAACTTTATCTTAACAGACCTAAACCTTTTTCAGTAGACAAACCCATAAGCCTCAAAATATGCCGAAAATTAGGACTTATAAAATATAAGCCAAAATCAAAAACACATACAACCCACTATATAAACCAAAACACACACCCCCCCCTACCCCTATCCCTTAATAAACGATTAATGAATTCTGATAACAAAAGAATATAAACCCTAATTTGAGAAAAGTGACAACCGGTACTGAAGCAAACCACGACGAAAGTAAAAATGAAATGCAATGAAAAAGATGACCACACTGATCTAACGTGAAAACCAATATATTTGGCATTTTAAGTCCGTTTTTGGTCATTTAAGCTCGTTTTATTGAGATAAAGGTATGTGTATTTAAGCACATACCATTAACAATATCTCTTGTAATTAGGAGATATACACAAACTCTCTAATAACCTCACACACACTACTTGGAGACACTTTGTTGTATACTTGCTTTGGAATGGGATGGGATGAATCAAATGAGCAACCATATGCCTCTATTTATAGTGTTGGTGAAACATATTTAGTCCATGTGAACACACACAAATTGTAGGCGCCAACTTTCCTCCATATGCATGCATGTGATATGTTTGTCAATTGTAAGCGCCTAATGTAACACCCCCAAAATCACAACAACGCAGCGGAATACACTATGGGGTGCTACTTCATAGTCCATACGCACAAGTCACAGAAAACGACCTCAAAAGAGACGTTTAAAATAAATTTCACATTCGATATATTAAAATTGGAGTTTACAAAGGATCTTATTTATAATGCAATAGAAACATTTTTAAAAGGTTTGTCGAATGTTACTCAAGTTATTAAGCCTTCAAAATATATATATCTGCGCGGCTCAAATGCTCCCTTTGCTCCACTAGCAAGAATAACCTGAGAAAATACATGCTAAAACGTCAACAATAATGTTGGTGAGTTCATAGGTTTAGGTAAAAGCAGTATCAAAATAATTTAAGGAATATTTCCGTAAGAAAAGAAGCGTTACAACATTTAAAAGTATCAGTTCCGAAATCCAAGTAGTGATTCAATAAATTAAGAAATGTTAATGTAATCAAACAGTTTAGTGGATGAAGTACGTATTCCGAAGTCCAAAACAGCAGACTATGTACGTATTCCATAGTCCAAAACAGGTATTATTGCACTAAGCTCATGGAATCGAAGTACGTAATCGCAATTCCTTAGGGAATTTGCCACCAGTGGTTCGTAATTATAAAGGAATTGCACCTTGTATATCGTAATTATAAGTGGATTCATCCCGTGTTCTAATTAGAAAGATTGCGACATGTAGTTCGTAATAATAAGGGAAATTGTCACGCCGTTGTTTGTAATTATAAAGGAATTACACCTGTATTCCGTTGGCTCATAGGCAATAGTAAATATCAGGCAATAATCTGGATAGCATACGATTCAAAACACTTGTGTCTAAGGTAAAACAATCATGTGTTCAAAATTCACGAGTCAAAAGATAGGTATTCAACGCTCTCAAATCAGGTAGTAAGCAAATCAACCTTTGGTAAAAATAGTCATGTAACGCTTATGTAGTAGAAATCAATGAGTTTACTTAGTAAAACGAGCACGGTATCTCCCACCAAAACAGTTTATGAAAACCATTAAAAAGAGAAAAGTTGGGGCTATGAACTCAACTCTCCAGAAGTTCAGTGACGAATAAGTCGAGTGAATGATTAACACGTCACAAAATATCTGAAAGCAACCTAAGTAGCTTATCGATCGTAAATAAGTACTTAAGTATTACTAAAAACATATATAATTCTATATAGCTACATCACCATCTAATTGTATTTGTGAAATAATGTTTAAATTGCATTTGATAAATAAATACCATGTATTTGAATTCGTAAAATCGTTAAACAGTTCAATCGCCTTTGTAAATAATATATATAAAAGTTTAAAACTAGTATAAAATAGTATTTAAGTGATTCTAAAATATTTTCGCAAAATTTTTTTATTAAAAGCGAACCCAACACAAATCACGTCATGACATAGTTGCATAAGTTATAAAAATTGGCGTAACTTTCATCGTTTAAGGCCCGTTTGGTATTTTCTTACGTTCACGGTGGTGGGGCTTTCGGTATATCAATTATATTCCATTTTCAAATTTTGGACTCTACTGGTGAACAGTACATTTTACTGTCTTATTGCCAGTTTATAAATTTATTTTGTATAGAATTAGTCGTCGTAAACTCGTAAATGTCGTATCTTATTCGTTTTAACTCTGTTTTTAGTGATTCTTTCGAGCACGTCTTCGTACTAATTGCATTTGTGAAATCATATTTATAAAGTTAAAACGTTTATAAATATTTCATTAGTAAAAACGACATAATTTTCCCGTTTTAATTCCGTTTCTTACGTCCACGCTTTCGTATTAAGATGAGTTATCAAAATATTACATTTTCATATTTTTGACCTACTGGTGAACAGTACTTTTTACTGTTCATGATAGTTTATAAAATTATTTTTATAGATTTAATTGTCGTAAATGTCGTATTTTATTCGTTATAGCTCCGTTTTTAGCGATTCATTCGAGCACGTCTTTGTTATTAAAAGTTCTATCATATTAATGATGTTTTTAAAATGTTCATGTCTGAGATAAATAGTAACTTTTATAAAAATAATTTTACAAAAGTATTTATTGTCGTAAACTCGCGAAATTCATAACTCCTTCGTTATTGATTGAAAAATTACGATTCTTATTGTTTTAGAATCCTAAAAATAAGTAATGTCTGTGAAAAATAATAAACTTTATATATCAAAGTATTTTATAACTTTTTTTTATAAAATTTCTTTTATAACGCGTTTAATTAACGTATAACTCGTAAACTACGTATCTTCTTCGTTATTAATTCGTTTTTCGAGTTTCTTACCTTTTTGGAATCGTCATGAGACGTACTATTTTATAAAAATATAAAATAAATAGGTTATGTGTCGAATTAAAACCGAAAGTTTTGATGTTTTTCATAAGAACATGTTTAAACTTAGTTTTTGCACTTTTAACTCAATTATCTTGTTACAAGTCTATTACTATGCTTTTTCTTGGTTAACACTTGTAAAGGCTTAACCAAGCCTTCAAACCTTCTTAGTAGGTCTTAGATATAATGTAGGAATGTATGTAAATGTTGTAAATGAGTTTTGTATGAATTATTTGGGGTGTTTGAGGTGTGCCGTGGGTATAGAGAGGAAAAACAAAGAGAATGTGTGAAATTTTGGTAAAGAAATGAGTGTGTTGTGTTTAGCTAAGTCTTGTAATGTGTTATATGTATCAAGACTAGTCAAAGGCTTCTATTAGAAGTGGTCAAAGTTCAAAGGGACCATGGGAGTGAATTAGGGAAGTCTTTGGTCAAGATTGAAGAAAGTCTTAAGGTTTAATGAACCTATGTTGTACATATATCAAGTTGGTGATTTTTGTGAGCTAAATGTCCCCTAGGACATACATAAGCCATGAAAATTAGGGGGGGATGGGCTAGGAAAAATATCTTTGATCTTTTATGGTATATTTCTAGTGATACTTGAAGTATAAGGATGTATAGATTAAGTGTAAAGTGTAAACTTGTAACATTTAGTTTTTAGTTGGTCTTCCTTTATGTAAATTCAGCCTATATGATAAATATGGGTGAATTTTTATAAAACTTTGGGTATTGGGTATAAAAATAAGTAATTGTTGAAGCGTAAAAAAGTTTTGGTGCTTCCGGGTATGCCTAAATGTATTTAATTACGAAACGTAAACGTTTTACGTAACCAATAAAAATAAAATATAAAAATTTGACTATTACTTTCATAAAAATAATATATTGCTTGCTTGACGAAAACTTTAATTTGTTTGATGTCCGTTTACGTTAAATGTTGATTTTTTTTAATTTACGCGATTTCGCTAAACGTTGGAAATTTAAAGTGAATGTGTAAAAGTTAAAAATAAATAATTGGATGTTCCTTGATGTAAAAAGGCGTGAAAATGTGAGTTGTTACAGGTATGTGTCCTAGCAATTATTTGGATGGTTAAAAAGGTTGCATTACGATTTTGGATGGCTTATAAGGGTTGCAATCAGGGGCGGACTTAGCTTATAGCACGGGTATGCACGTGCATACCCTCCGATTCGACGAGCTAGTGTAAATTTTTTTTTTTTTAAGAAATATACATGGAGTGCATACCTTTCAAAAATACCAAAGTTGAGTGCATACCCTATTTTGAAATCATAGGTCCGCCACTGGTTGCAATAGATGTTACGTTCGACAATTTTTCCAATGGCAAACTTGAATTTTGGAGTATACTTCATCTTCCATGAGAGCGCGGCTTAGCTGCACGACATTTTGATAAACATTTTAAAGTTTTGGTTTTATTTCAAGGTATTAGACATTTGCTTTAACTGGAGTTGAGAGTGTATGCCGTAACATACTTAGTCGTTGAAGTTTTTGCTGGAACCCTTGTGGAATCCCACATGTGCAATCAAGTATCATGATACACATTCATTCAACCGTCTATATTTTTGAGAGCGAAGCTAGGGATGTCATTCTCTAGGTGTACTTGCTTGCTTCTCCGTTGTCGTATGTGACTTTGCGGTTTTTTGTAATTGAAGATATCGCGGTTATCAACAGTTAGGCTTGTTATGTTGCTTTTTATATCGCGGCCGCATGTGGCCTTTTTGTGGCGGTATTTTGTATTAACTAGTTTTTCCAGTAGCTTAGGCCCATTACGGTGCTTCCCTTGGCAGGTTGAGCCCGTTACGGTGCTTCCCTTGGCAGGTTGAGCCTGTTACGGTGCTTCCCTTGGTAGGTTGAGCCTGTTACGGTGCTTCCCTTGGTAGGTTGAGCCAGTTACGATGATTCTTTTACACCGCGGCCGCATGTGGCTTTTTTGTGGCGGTATTTTGTATTTAAACAATTTTTGTAACACTTTCAAGTTTGAACACGTCTGTTATATAAATGTTACTGCTATCTTTTTATATCATGTTTGATATCTTTAGTAGGATAGTCTTATTTGAATATTTTGTGGGTTATTCTCCCGGTACCGGGTTTGCAATACCTCTTATGTACTTTGAGTTAATTGTGAGGTTACTCATCCTTTTGTTATACGGAATAACATTGACGGAGGCATGCTCCATGTGCGCGCGGCTTAATCATAATAAATAACTTTGTAAAGTAATAAATTAGAATTTTTTAGAGCATAACTTGTGAAGGTAGCTAATCTTCACTTTTTCATTAGAATTAAAAGACATATTACACGATATTTAAAAGTTACTACAAGGATTAAAAAATGCTCTTCCCATCACGGAGTCCGTATGGTTAAGCTGCTTACGTTTTGTGTATATAACACATCTTGAGATTGCAAACCAAACATTCCAGGTTCGCTGGGAGTTCCTGTTTCCACGGCGGTCTTTACTATATGATCCCTTACCCGAGTGCTTCCAGTGGACCTTCGTACGGGCCTTGCCCACTTGTGTCCTAGCTTCCAGATCTTTTTATCGGCTCGCTTCGTTGTTTTCAGTACACCAAGTCTTCATCCTGCTTGAAGGCTTGTATTCCTACTTTGGTGTTGTATATTTTTCCCATTTATCTCTTGCTATTTTCGTCCATCTCTTATCACGGTGCGATTGCCTCGTTTTTATTCAGCAAGTGTCCAAGTTGATTTCCAATTGCTTCATTGTTTTTTGGCCACGTCTACCTTCTTGTCCTGAACGAGGGCATTCCGTTTACGCGTCGGGCATGACATTTCTGTTCCATAATTTGTGAGAAACAGTGTCCTCCGTTACTGGATTACTGGATTTGATCATGGTACGGTGTGCCCAAAGTACATGAGAAATCTCTTCCAACCAGTTCTTGTTGTCTTTGCCCAGTCTTGCTTTTATTCCTTCCCCCAAACTCCTGTTTGCTCTTTCTACCAGTCCGTTCGTCTAAGGATGCTTGACGGAAGCAAAATGCTGCTGAATGCACAATTTTTCACACCAATCTCTGAAGGGGTTATCTCGGAATTGCTTCCCATTATCGGATATAATTTCTCCTGGAAGACCAAATCTGCACACTATGTTTTCCCATACGAACCTCTTTACTTGGTTTCTTGTGATAGTTGCTACTGGTTTCGCTTCTATCCATTTGGTGAAGTAGTCCATGGCCACTATTAGAAATTTGACTTTGCCAGGTCCTTCCGGGAAAGATCCAACTATGTCAATACCCCATTTGTAGAATGGCCATGGAGATGTGATTGGGTTTAATTCTTCCTGCGGATTTCTTGGGACTGGTTTGTGTACTTGACATTCCTGACATGCTTTTATAAGTGCCCTTGCGTCTTTGTGCATTGTCAGCCAGTAATAACCAATCCTTAGAGCTTTGGGAACGACGGATCGCGTGCCCGCATGCATACTACATGAGCCTTCGTGTATTTCCCGCAAGACATATTCCGCTTGTGAAGGTCCTACACATCGAAGCCATGGTCCTAGGAAAGATTTCTTGTACAGGGTTCCATTGATGATGGTGAAGCGTTGTGACTTCCGCTTTATCGCTTTTGCCCTCTTCCGTTCCGCTGGTAAGGTGTCGTTCTTGAGGTACTCATGGATTGGTGTCATCCAGGAATCCCTTTCCTCTTCTACTATGGCGAGCACTTCGATTTCATTCATGGACTTTTCTTTCAGTTCTTCTACTAGCACCTGTTTACTGAGATGTGCGAAACTGGTAGATGCCATTTTACTTAGTGCATCCGCCTTTTTGTTCTATTTCCTCGGAACTTGGTTTATTGAGAATTTACGGAAAGCTTTAGCCAATGTTTTTACCTTTTCTAAGTATTTGACCATATCTGTCTCTTTTGCGATATAGGTCCCATTTACTTGGTTTGCAACCAATCTTGAATCTACATTGACCTGGAGGTTTTGGACACCCATTTTTCAGTGATCCGCATTCCCGCAATCAAAGCCTCGTATTCCGCCTCATTATTAGTTGCTTTAAATTGGAATCGCAAGGCATACGTGAATTCTGTCCCTTCCAGATTCGTAAGAATTATTCCCTTTCGGTTCTTCTTCCTTTGCGGAAGTGTCCGGGTTTTCTTCTTCTGGTCTTTCTACGATAAAGTCAGCTAGCACTTGTCCTTTAACAGATACCCTCGGCCTATAATGTATTCTAAATTCTCCTAACTGTATGCTCCACTTTTGCATCCTACCAGCAACTTCTGGATTTGACAGTATGTTTTTTATTGGTTGATCCGTTACTACTACGATTGGGTGTGCTTGGAAGTATCTTCTTAGCCTTTTGCTTGCATGTACTAGTGCTAGCACTAATTTTTCCTTGGAAGTGTAGTTTACTTCCGGACCTCTTAGCGCTCGACTGACAAAGTATATTGGCATTTGCTTGGCTTCTCTTTCCGTCATTAGCACAACACCCACAGCCTCCTTGGATGCTGCTAAATAGATGATAAGTTCCTCCCTTTCTTCAGGTGCAGTGAGCATGGGTAGTTTTGCTATGACCTCCTTTATTTGGTTGAATGCGGATTCCGCAATTTCTGTCCATAGGAAATTACTTTTCTTTGTGCATTTCTTCAGCGTTTTGAAGAATGGTAACGATTTTTTTGCAGATTTTGCTAAAA
>BQNB010136157.1:0-18041 GCA_026074375.1 Tanacetum coccineum
TAACTTGGATTCAGGTCAACCCGACTTACCAGATTAAGGGCTTTTTAATTTTCTTTATATTATTTTCATAAATTCTATATGTAAACTTATAATATTATCCAATTTCTTTTATCAATTTGCTCATACTTGGATTTAGTCGAACCCGAATTGACCTGACCCAAATAAATCCGTACTCAACTAACCCGAGACCTTAATATGGTAAGGTTTTGGTATGTTTTTAGTCTCAACCCGAATTGACCCGAACCCGACCAACCCGACCCAACTAACACCCCTATACACAACATACATAGTTCGGGCTTCATCACGAAGGTGACCTTTGTGGGAACGAATTTTCGGGAAACATCAGGGGGTTTAGAGAGACCCTAAACGGGATGTCCAACATGATGGTTCTTGTGAACCTTGCCAAATAGTATTCCCTTTGCTCCGTATTCTAAAACTACATATTTTAAACCATTCAGAGATGACTTAGTGGCAAAGGGGCTAGTGGCTATCATACTAAAATGTGTGTGGTTGTAAATTCAATTCATGCTAAGTGCAAAGAATTCTAAAATGGTCACGCAAACCTCTTGGAAAAAAAACTTTACATGGGTTGAGCTTATGTACCGGTTAGTTCAAACACCATAAATTAATCTGCCTAAAAATAAGAAACAATGATTACCAAAAAAAACTACGTATCTTAATAGTCTTTAATCATTATAGGTTGTTTAAATAAATATACAATTGTTCTTCTTTTATATAGCACATCCTTTGGCCTTTTTGGCCAAATAGCCAAACTTTATGCTCTGGACCCTGATTAATTTGTAACTACTATAACTTTATTTTTCTTCAAGCATCAAGTGGGTATTTATGCTCTCATTTTCAGGGCTAGTATACCTTAATAGTTTAGATTAGCGCATCTAACCTTTTGAACAATTTAGGGTACATTATTAAAAACTAAATGAAAATGTTGACATATGAAGCTAGCTAACAGAAGTTTATTTTTTTTTATTTTTTTAGAATGTCGTTAACCAATATAGCAATTTTACATAATAAAGTAAAAACTCATCCACGAACCTGATTTGTGCCCATCAAATGTGCTTATGCAAGTTGCAACTAAATTGTGAAGTCCTTAAGTCCTCTTGTAGATGGTGCCCAAAAGTTGGTCTATATATCAAGTACTTTGTTAATGAGTATAGTTAAAATATGAAGATTGATTAAAATAGTGGTACATTAAATTTATAGTATTGATTTAGTATTATTCATTTTTTTTACAGAATTTACAATAAGAACGGATAATGACGTAATTACAAAACTGAGAAGGATATGGATGTAATATTAAACTTTCGTAAGGATATAAATGTAATTGAATCAAAAAATGTGCTGTTTTTTAATCCATTTTCCGGCAAATAAATTATGCATAACTCGATAAAAAGGCAATGACTATATTATAGTTTCTGTAGAAACCAATTGATACTATTGGTATTTTTATATTATTTGTAGTGATAAAAAGATGCATTATCATGCATCATGCCAAAAGAATGTAAGCATGGAGAATATATACCTCACACACATGAATGGACCACTTTGGACCCCCAATCCAAATAAGGCAAAGAATTCTAATTAAAAGTATAGAAAAAAAAAAAAATCTTTAACAAAAGCCACAAAAGATGCACAAGTCAAAGGAATTCCAAACCTATATCCTAGGAAAGTGCTTACTCATAGTTTAGTCACTTGATTATTCTTTTATGTGTCCTTGTTTTCAAATATTTGGTGATTATGATTGTTTAGTGCATATAACTATAATTACGCTTATATTCCCTCATGATGGCAAATATTGCACTCATTTTTGTGTTTTGGGTTTGTTAGTCAACGGGTTGTATCTAAGGACGTCTGTAACTCTTTAATATCACAATTTCACAAGCGTTGGAGCAAAAAAACATAAACAATCAAGTCGACAACACACAAACTAACTTTACCATTATATAGTGCTCAAATCGACCTCCTTTATTCTCTACTAACTTGCTTTTGTTTTCGTAACAAGGGACATCTTATTATGATGTCGTCTGTCGACCTTACACATAATTTTTTTTTTTGAACGGCAACTTTATTAAAAGAAAACTAGTAAGGAGCTAGAATTACAAAGAAATTAAAAAAGGGTGTTGAATCCAACTATCCCAACTAATAGAGTTTTTACCCCTAGCAATATACCAAGAAAAAGAACGCCTAACTATGTCTTCCAGAAAAATACAAACTTTCGAAGATTTTGAATCAGAGAAGAGAGATGGTTTCTAATATGACAATACTTACAAATCGCGACCTTGTTTTCAGATATTCTATCAAACACGCGTAGTTTTAATATTTGCGAATGGTCGTTTACAAGGAGGGATGGGAATAAGGTAACTCATAGCATAGCGTCATGGGCGTTGAGATACACTAATACTGTAATCATTGAAGGCGATGTTCTAAATTGTGCATTTGTATTAGCCTCAAAAGATGTGATTTCGTCTGCTTGTTAATTCTATCATTTTCATAAAAAAAACTAATCAATGATTACGGTAGTTGTAACAGTGAAACAATAGACTTAGACGAATGTTAATCCACATCGGGTCAACCAAGCACAATGTGCACTAAATATGCTTATATTACTTAAAGAAAATAGAGAACTTAATATTTACTTGCCACTAAGATGTAGAGAGTTAAGATCAACATAGACCCATTATTTGTCATAGATCTAATGAATCAATCTCAACCATTTATTTTTTCATCAAAAATAAAAAAACCCAATTTCCACCTCTTTTTTAAAAATAAAATATCTTACAAACGGTAAATCGTCACACGACAAAAAATACACCATCGCGACGAGTATTTTTTTTATCTTTCAGTAGACGGGTGACACGATATACTTTCGAGGAACTTTTTTTCGATTTTTTTTTCCAGTCACGAATTGCGAAAATCATATATGATTCGTATAACGAATCATATATGATTTCATAAAATCATATATGATTTCATGAAATCATATATGATTTCATAAAATCATAATATATGATTTGTGATTCTAACGAACTTTTTTTCAATTTTGTTTCAGTCACGAATTGCGAAAATCATATATGATTCGTATAACGAATCATATATGATTTCATAAAATCATATATGATTTCATAAAATTATATATGATTTGTGATTCCGACGAAGTTTTTTCAATTTTGTTTCAGTCACGAATTGCGAAAATCATATATGATTTGTCATACGAATCATATATGATTCGTATAATCATATATGATTCATATAACGAATCATATATGATTTCATAAATCATATATGATTTCATAAAATCGTATATGACTTCATAAAATTAAGTTCGTCGGAATCACAAATCATATATGATTTTATGAAATCATATATGATTTGTATCATATATGATTTGTGATTCCGACGAACTTTATTTCAATTTTGGTTCAGTCATGAATTGCGAAAATCATATATGATTCGTATGACGAATCATATATGATTCGTATGACGAATCATATATGATTTCATAAAATCATATATGATTTCATAAATCATATATGATTTCACAAAATTGTATATGACTTCATAAAATCATAAAAAAAAGTTCGTCGAAATTACATAGTGTCGTCTCTCTATAGAAAGATAATTTAATTATCGTCGCGATGATATGTTTTGTTTTGCGTAACGATTAACAGTCTGTGAGATATTTAATTTTTAAAAAGGGTGGGCCAACAAAACTACTAAAAAAGTCCCCCAAACAAAAAAAGTGGTTTTTTTTATTTTTGATGAAAAAATGAGTGGCTAGGATTGGTTCATTGGGTCTATGACAAATATTGGGTCTATATTGAACTTTTGGCGTACGATTATATAGTGTATCATTATTTTGATTTCAATTAATTGAAGCTAATTTTTTCGAATGTATTAGCTTATATTTGTACTAGTTTTAATGTCACGGGACTTAGGCATAAAGTATAAATTAAATAATAACTTTATTATTATGATTTTAAATAGACATCTAATGTGTGTATATATATTTAAATAATATATATATTATATATTATATATATATATATATATATATATATAGTATATATACTTATATATTATTATTATATATATAATGATTATGTTGTTTTTTTTACTTTGCTCCGTGTAATTTCATATAAACTCGCTTCGATTCTTAGAGTTCGAATTTCAAACTCTTTTTACTCGCAATATTTTTATTCGCAATAGTTATATCTTAATTATTAATCAACAAGCCAATTACATCAACTCGTGCACGCACGCAATTTGAGCATATAATATAACGGGTAATAATATTTGAATAATTTTGTTTTGAAGTTAAATACTGTTACAATTCACAAACTCATGATTTTGTAATGTTTAATCTTTTTCTATAGAATTATATTAACTTTTTAATACTTAAACAGTTACAATACACATGCATGCACGAGTTTTACATAATTTTTTCATTATGTGTTAATATCGATTGATATTTTGTATAAATTTTTATGGGTAAAAGCCATAGAATACCAACCTACTTTCTGAAACTTACCATAATGAACCATTTACTTTTTTATTACCGATATGACCAATGTACTTTCAAATTATTTTTCAACTTGAACAAAACGTTTGTACCGTTAGTTATTATGTGACAACGTTAGTCAATTTAGCTAACGATCGTTTGAGGAAGTTTCAAAAATCGTCCCTGTGGTTTTAATATATTTTTCTTTTTTTCGAAAAAAAAAATTTTGAAATTTTTTTTTTTTTCGAAAATTTTTTGAAAAAATTTCGAAATTTTTTTCGAAAATATATATTTTTTTCGAACATTTTTTTTGAAAAATTTTTGAAATTTTTTTTTTTTTTCGAAAAAAAAAATTTCGAAATTTTTATAAAAAATTTTGAAAATTTTTTGAAAAAATTTCGAAAATTTTTGCAAATTTTTTCGAAAATATATATTTTTTTCGAACATTTTTTTTGAAAAATTTTTGAAATTTTTTTTTTTTTTTTTCGAAAAAAAATTTTTCGAAATTTTTATAAAAAATTTTGAAATTTTTTTTTTTTCGAAAATTTCGAAAAATTTTTATAAAAAAGAATTTTCAAATTTTTTTTCTAAACTTCTTTTTTTCGTAAATTTTTTATGTGTATAAATTTTTTTTCGAATTTTTATTATAAAAATTTTCTCGATATTTTTTATAAAAATGTGTAAAAATTTTCGAAAAACAAAATATATTTACGAAAAAAAATTTCGAAAATTTTTACACATTTTTATAAAAAATATCGAGAAAATTTTTATAATAAAAATTCGAAAAAAAATGTATACACATAAAAAATTTACGAAAAAAAGAAGTTTAGAAAAAAATTTTGAAAATTTTTTTTCAAAAAAAATGTTCGAAAAAAAATATATATTTTCGAAAAAATTTGCAAAAATTTTCGAAATTTTTTCAAAAAATTTTCGAAAAAAAAAAAAAATTTCAAAATTTTTTATGAAAATTTCGAATTTTTTTTTTCGAAAAAAAGAAAAATATATTAAAACCACAGGGACGATTTTTGAAACTTCCTCAAACGATCGTTAGCTAAATTGACTAATGTTGTCACATAATAACTAACGGTACAAACGTTTTGTTCAAGTTGAAAAATAATTTGAAAGTACATTGGTCATATCGGTAATAAAAAAGTAAATGGTTCATTGTGGTAAGTTTCAGAAAGTAGGTTGGTATTCTATGGCTTTTACCCAATTTTTATTGCACAAAAGGTTTGACTTTGTTTAACTAAAATTTTAGTTATTATGTTCTAGACATTATGTGTATTTAGTAACACATAACGACCTTGAAAAAATATGTGTCATTGTAATATGTAGAATCCCGTCTATTTATTTGCATCTCCCATTAACGTGTGAGGTCGTGCCTTCACTTTGATATTTATATTTATGTTAATAATAATTTACGCTGATTTTTAAACCCGTACGCGGGTTAAACTTATAAAGAGGAATACTATGAGTTTAAATTCGGGTAGTTTAAAAAGAATACTTTTTCCAGATATCTTTACTTAATCTCATAAAGAATAATAACACAACTCGTTCGTATATGTACAATCTCGTGTATTTATTTACATGTTACAATAACTCGTGTTTTTCTTTCTTATTTTCGTTAAAATACATTGGTTTAATATATATTAATATATATAACAAAACATATTGCTGTATTTTTTTATGAAATATAAAGAATATAATGTATTTAATAAATTTACAAACCTATTAAAAAGCATAAAAACTGATAAGTATATTTTAAAATTTTTTAACAACTATAGCTTTATTAATTATCCTCTCCATTGTTTAGTTTTTTTACAAAGTTGACACATATGTTTTTTCTAGCACATTTTATAAATTAGACAAAAATTTAATATTTTGACCAAATTACCATTTGGACTTTTATTAAGCAAACGTCATTGCTTAATTTTGCTAAGTGTCAAAATATAAAAATAGAAAATAACTTGTGCTTTTATTTTAATATTTAAAATCACATGTATATATGTTGTGTTTTTAAAACAACATATATGTTTTATTTTTAGAACAATATATATGTTATACTTTTAAAATATAAAGTATAAGGGGTATAAAGTCCAAGGGGTAGTTGTTTATTTTTTAAAGTTATTTAAAAACATGAAAATTTATAAGTTTACACTTAGGTTCATATAAGTTATTTAAAATTCAACAACTAAAGTTATATTAATTATCTCATATTTTTAAAAGTTTTTTTTACACATATATTTTTTGGTCGTTTTTTCATTATAGACGAATTTTTTCAATTTCGACCAATTGAAAATCAATTTTGACTTTTTATTAACTAATCTGATCGCACGATTTTGCCCAGGTGTCAAAATCAAGCGATCTCATTGGTCGAATTTTTTTCTATAAGATTGAATCTCATAGAAACTCCGAAATATTATAATTCTTTTATTATATAAAGATGCTCATATATCTGAGTATGTTTATGAGCCATCAAAGTATATATTTGTCGCCAACTAAATATTTGGTGAAAATTTTTAAAATGACTAAAATACCAATAGTTTAAAATATCAAATTAATACAACTAATAAATTTATTTTGTATATGCCCCTTTTATTTGTAGTTAAAATAACAAAACTCTTTAATCTAAATCAGATACATGCAGAGACAGACCTACATGGGTGCCGGGTGTGGCACAGGCTACACCCGATTTTAAGTCACAAATTGTACAAAATTACAAAAGTGTCGTTGATTGGTATGTGCACCCCTCCAATAACTTTTTTGCTACTTTTGTTTCTTACGGTGTAACTTTAGTTAGCCTAAAAATACTTTTGTGTAACAACCTTTATAAAATCCTAAGTCCGACTCTGAATACATGTCCATCTTAATAACCAAGCAAAATAACAACTAATCAAGATTCTAATCGAACTACCTTGTTGTTCTTCATCATCACACATTTCATCTTCTTCTCCTGTTTAGAACATAAGAAGAGAGATTGGATTATTTTTCGACAATAGATGTTAATAGATTTTTTGTGTTTGATTGTTAGATTATGGACTGCATATAAAGTTTATGAATAGTGTTTCTTTAATGATTGTTTAATCATTTATATCAACAATGTTTTGAGTTAGCAATAGTATTAACGAGACATTCAGACCCATGCGTTGCACAGAGGTTGTATCTAATTGTTGATTGCATAAGGTTTTTGTGCGTTGGGTAGGTGTAAGTATGCTGGTGCATGTAATTGAAACGTGACGCGTAATGTTTAGGTAGTTAAAGGAAGCTTAGACACATAGGGCTCTTTGGAAATAAGTTTAAAAAACATGAATGCGTTTCATCAATGTAACAAAAAACCTGTTAGTTAAAACGACATGTTGTTACTACGCACAACTTAAATGTTTTTCTTGTATATTTTATATGAATACTGATGTACCCGTTTTGTTTTCTGTTTTTTAGTTGATACGATTGCAATTTGACCAAACGGGCATTAAGTTTATGTATTCAATTATATCACTTACTGAATTTGCGGGGCCAATTAACATCGTTTTAAGTTCATAGGAAAACCATAAAATGAGTTATGCAACTGAATATGCAGGGCCAATTACAACCCGTTGTCCTGTATAAGAATAGCATGCAAAGTGCACAACTCTAACTATATCTACATTTATAATGTATTATCTTTATTTGTACATTGCTGATAATAACCATATCTGCATTCATAATGTTTATTTTTACATTAAAAAGACTATCAGACACACTAAACAATGGAGTAGATAATAACAAACGCATATACATATTCCTTCACAACAGGCCCACCAAAAATATCTCATTTTCTTGAAAATATTTCCCCACTTTGATTTTCTTTTGAATTTCAAGAACACCATAAACTATGTTTTAATAATGAGATTTTAAACTCGCGCTTCGCGGCGGGGCGTTTGCGTACGCGATTATTTATGTTTTGCCGGTATAGTTGTTGTTAGAACATTTTGTTTTCGAGCTGCACGTGTTCTTTGGGGGAAAGTATTTTTAGTCTAGTTGGGTGTTGCAGTGCAGCCCAGATTTTGGTATTTTATCAACATGTCACATAACATTCTAACAAAAATGTGAACCATCCATGCTGTAAAAATTTCAAGGTGGACCAAACCATTTTTAATTAACAGATTAAAGTAATGAAGATTGCACACTTAGATCCAAACTATATGTGCATGAAAAAAGCCTTCAAAAACATGCAAGATATAGTGCCCCTGCTTCATTTGCTACTTCCATTGCTTTAAGATGTGCTAATCTGCAAGGCTCCACTATCAAGCTTATTGATCAATAATGGAAAACTTTGGCCTGCACATATATAATGTCCTTATTACTAACAACTATATTAATTCATCTCCCTCTATGGTTCCATGCGAAAATACATGCACATATACTTATTTTGAACCTTCAAAAAACTATCTAATGTAACCACACTTTTCAGTCATGTAACAAAAAAAACACAGAAGATCACTCTATATTATGCCCTTACTTATCGTTTGGATTGTGAAAACTTGACTGGCCAAGATTGGGTAGCAGTACTCCATCGATTTGGTATTTCAGCCACACCGTCAGCTTTGGTTTCACTTGACTTGCCACCATCCGGCCCTGGATACACTGGAGGAGGTCCGGTACCTAATTGGTTCACTGTTGTTAGAAACTATTAGTTTATTAAAAAACATGCCTTAATGTCTCAGCACTAACAACGCGTAGATAAAAATATATTGATGTTTTTCATGTGCATTTGATATTCTTAATATATCATACCATATATGTTTACTCATATCGCCTTTTTGCTGGCAACACTCATCCTAAAGGCTGTGTTTAAAAAAATAGTATGGACTTTTGTAAGGAGTCACCAAACATATGTTTATAAAGATTTTACTAATTTATGGCAGCGATGTAATCATGATCAGGAGTAAGGCAGCTAAAACAACTGTTAGACTAAAAGATAACATGACCATATATAACAAAATACAACAAAATATACAGTACATGAGACGTCAAGTGATCGAGCATGCACATTTTTTATATCAAAACGACGTGAAACGCACACTGCACAACAATTTAATTCTCATGCCTAAATGTATATAACTTAAGGTCACAGTTTTTTCACAAAAATATCATGTTAATTACAAATATAAATCTTAGTGGAACTTTAAGTTATGTCTAGAGTAGTCAAACTCGACTAGTATTTATCGGTAATAAGCAAGAACTGAAGAAAATCGAGAGAGGTGCAATACCACAGTCAAAAGGCAATATGCTGTAGAGCTAAACAAACTACGACTTATCAATCAAATCAAATCGTAAGCATAGATACAAAAGTTTAACATAAAACGCGCTTGATAAATATATTTTGTAAATGTATCTTAGATTTTCCTCTTTATGGGCATTTCTCAGATGTCTCATATAAGCATCTCAGATTTTCCTTCAACAAACGTGTGTATTATTTTGACTCATTACCTAATTTGCTCGGCTATATGTGGGCTTATGATTGAATATTAAGGGGGTGTTTGTTTCGGTTTATATGTGGGCTTATGAGCTTATTTGATTTCAGCTTATATAACATAAACTTTGTGGCTTATATTGAGACTTATGGGCTTATACAAGTCTATCAAATCGCAGAAATACGATTATTGAAGGCGTGCATATATGTTCTTGATTTAAAAAAAAGTTCTGTCAGTTCCCGCACTTATATGAGTTCTAAAAATAAAGTCTCACATGAAACAGCCTTATTATTCAGAAATTTACATTAACAAATCTCTTAAGAAGGGTAGTAGAAACTTCAAGAGATCGAACTATCTGATTCACAATAAATTATGGCGCTACTATTATAAATACTTTTTGTAGTCATATATAGATAATTCTCTTTGTTTTGCTTGCCTAGTTATGGATAACGGGTATCTCAAGCTTAAGAAGTGTTTAATAGATAGTATCATAGAAGCACGCAAGATTCAAATGTCTATGTTGTATAGGCTTAGAATTACTTTCCTACCGTGATTACAAACTGAATGCAACCACTTAAAGAGTCATTTAGTATCGCAGGTATACAAATAGCCTATGTCAAAGTACACACTATATCAAGTAAATAAAATTCAGCATGAAAAGAAACAAATGCGTATTAAAATAGATAGCAAACTCACCACTGCAAATCTCTCTAGCAAACCCGCACATTCCTCTTCCGCAACAATTTACGTCTCCAACGCCTCCTGCATCTTAACCTCAATAGCATCACATTCCACTTCAACTTCCTTCACCACAACTAATAATCTCTCCCTATCCCTCTCAGCCGACGTAAGACCATCACTAACCCGCTCCGCCCTCTCAAAATCCCCAGTCTTAACCGCTTCCTCCAACTCCTTCTCCATTTCCTTATACTTGTCACTCATAACGCCCTACTCCTCAACAACTTTACTTTTCTTTTTTATAAACTCCTTATGTGTCACTGACACTAACGCCACTTCTTCCTGAGCTAACTTTAGCTTATGGTCTATTCATTTCTTAATTTGTTCATATGTCAAATCTATCGAATGATTCAAAACCTCCTTACTTTGAACTTCCGAATTCGCAACAACCTCGTCTAGATTAATCTGTTCTTCTTCGAATTCCGCTACATTTGAATCTAAGTTAACGCTAACGACATCATTTTCGCGTTTCTCCACTACGCTCGATTCAGTACTAATCCTGTTATCCAAAACGGTCTCATCTTTGCCTTTTCTACTACATCCGATGAGGTACTAATTCTATTATCTAAAACAATCTCACTTTCAGTAGTAATTCTCGCATCCAAAAGGATCTGATTTTCACGCTTTTCTTCATTAACAACAACAACAGGTAATGATATAGCCGGCGACGAAGCTTGCGAATCATCGATATCGACACCGGAATGAGGTGTCCTACCATATCCTATCCGCAATCACCTTCTTATTCTTCCTAGTTGGACGAACAGATTGTTTATGGTTTGTAAGGTTGATGACGTTGGCAACTACTCGTTGCAACATGAGGGGTCCTAATCTCTATCCCTCAATCCACCTTTCTTCTTCTTCATAGTAAACCCACTGTTGTTACCATGCTAAGTGTTATTTCAGCTTGTATTTTTTGAGCAAAACTTTAAAACATTTCAATAAGTTGATTAACACTTTTTTTAGTCTAAAAAGGCATATGGGTATGCACTTTTTGTTGTTTAAAGGTGTTTGGCAAATGGGTATGCACTTTTTGCTGCTTAAGGGTGTTTGGCGTTTGGTTCTGCACTTTATGATGTTTAAGGGTGTATCTAAAATTCCAAATTTTGACCCGCAGTTTCTTGTACATCTATGTTAGCCTGGATAGCGTCACCTTGTGGCCAAAGAGTATGTGTTAGTTACTGCTCGTAATGACATTTCAGTGCAAGCTATTCCCATTTTAGATTTCATTTACATTAACATTTATTGATAAGCTTTACTAACTCACATTCATGATTAAATGTTAATTCTTTCTATTTTTCTGATGTATTGTTATGTAGTTGGGACTTTTAGAGTGCTTAATGCTCAGAACCATTTTCAGGTTATACATCCTGATAACATAATACTCATGGCTTTAAGAACATGTAGTAGTGTCAAGATCATTTATACCACTAACATTCGGCCTCGCAAGATTTATAATACAATTATATTGGAAAAAGGTTGCAAAAAACACGTGAATCTGTTAAAAACTGATACAAAACAAATGTAAGATCAATCTATTCATTGCTCTAACATGCAGACTGTTGGTAGTAACTATAAATTTATAGATCAGTTAGGTTTTTGACACTATACCTCCCTCACGAAGTTATTAAAATATGTTTTAATTATTTTAACACGACATTAATCTTCATGGGACTGAGGTGACAATATTGGTGGGCTTTAACTACTACAACAAAAATAATAAAATTATATTATAACACTGAAATGTAAAACGAGCATAACTATTGTCAATAATCCTTTCACTCTTCTATTTGTTTCTGCACATGTAATGGTAAATAATGAAGAAGCATAACAGATGTGTCGTTGTGTGGTTGTAATTTTATGTTTCAAGTTTTAAATTTATATTTTGTCGACTTTACCAAAAATAACACTTTAACGGGCAGTGTACCCGGTCGATGGGAGTTTCGTGGTAAGTATGGTGACGATCATTAAGAGCGAGAAATAATCTTTCAATTTATTAATATTTTGGTTATCTAAACTAAGTTAATTCTATTCTATGTTAAACATATGCTAAACCTATGTTAATCCTAAATCTAACGGGCAAGGGGGTTTTCAGCCTGAGAGACTGGCACGAGTTTTATGGTGACTAAAATCAACTTAAGATACTAAAACACACGCAAGCAAATTAACAGAAGATAAAAGAGCGGTCTAGCAAAATATAAGAAAACTGTATTAACCATTATTAATCCAATTAGAACGTTGGTTTGTTTATTTAGTGCAATGATTACTTATCTCGAGTGTTGCCATTTTTGGTCTGTTTTGGGTTTAATTGGGCTATTTTAAGCATAAATGGATATGTGTATTTTACACTTATCATATCCGCATAAAACATCTTTATTTGCTAATTATAATCTATATTAGGGATTAGAGCAATGGCGATCTTGTTAAGCCCTAGCTCATAGAGACTTTACCCACTTACTGCTTAAAGGCAATTCATACATTAGTAGTCCACTAACCAAGTCTTTACCAATTAATTGAGAACGTACTCGTTGATCCCAAGGGTCACCTGCCGGTCCAACTAAGCTTACAATCTAAGGGCAAATATAGGTTATTATTCGTGATCCTATTAGTTTAGATGTATAAATCACTATATGGGGAGCCATCCCGGCATCTAGATTACTTGGTCCGTATCACTAGATCCAATTGAATAATAGGTCACATACAAAAGCACGTAAACAAGTATAAACTGATAAACATAAACAAGCAATCAATGATAAATTAAGCAATCGAGATAAACAAACCAAACATTCAGATCTTCATAATAATGGCTAATACCCGAAGGTATTAGCCTTCAAACGTCATAATAAATACAAGAGTAATAATTTAGCCAAGGTAAACTAACCGAGTTAACGAATGATACCAAAAACTGAACGATTACAAGAGTATAGGAGATTACAAGTTGTTTCCTATAGAATTAATTACGTTGCAAGACCTCTTCTGCTCTTCTTCTCCTCTGAAAATCAACTTTTATGGTTTAGGTATCAAAAATATGATTTAGCACACTTAAAACTCGTTTTTGAGTTTTCTATTTATAAGGTCTGGAAAAAGGTCAATACAGCGTATCGAAAATCTTTGATACGGTGTATTGGGGGTTTCTTGGAGTAGAGATGATAACATCAAATAATTGATACATTTTAATATCAAATTCCCTATAAAAATGCTTACAAATATGTTATTAATGTATGAAAACGTTACTTAATTGTTTATTATTAGTTTTCATGGACCAAGTGAGCATTTTAGCAAAAGACAAGGGATTTGGACAAGAAATGCACTAAAGTGAAGGGTCCAAGGCAGTTTACGGCGTAACACCCCCGAGGGATTATGCCGTAATGTACTCTAACAAAGAAATGAGTCATCACACCCTTTACGGCGTAAACTGTCTCCAAGATTACGCCGCAACATTCAAAATTACAAGAGATGGTGTATCTGACTTAGTGTTATGACGTAACATGGGTGACAAGGTTACGCCGTAACATACTTTTATGCCTAGAATATTGGATGCTTATGTAGCAAGGTTACAACGTAACATCCCATAAGGATTACGCCGTAAACCTTTCAAAGCCTATAAATAGAGCCCTCCTCCGGCTCATTCAGTATCACTCACCACCACCGCTTCACACACAGTTCTAAGGGGTGAACCAAAACCCCTAAGGTTCGAAGCATTTCATCTAAAGGTCCAAGGGAGAAGCCACTAGAATACTTATTGTATTTAATCATTCATTTCATTCTCTGTAAGAATTATGATGATTCAATCCATGTATTTATTCATTAATTCTTGCATTGCTGTTATTATGAGCGGCTAAGCACTCCTAGTGCTGGCCTAACCATGTAGTTGCTATTGTTTTGATTATGATTTCCTGTTCAATTATGGTTCTGTTAGATATCCTTATAGCCTTTCATTGATCCCCATGTTTTGGTAGTATAGAGGGTGGCTTAGATCTTATTAATCCTGATATTAGACTTACCATGTTGAACTTGGGATTAGTGGGGTACTAGGGTAGCTTGACATCTATCCCTAGTGTATGAATTAACCAAATTACCGCCTTTTTCATATTAAATACTTAAAAAGCATGGGAATTCTTTCAGAGAATAATCGGTATAGATTATAGATTGGTCTTAAGGGTAGTTGGGATTTAACCACTACAAGCTTGGATGCCCTGCTCGTGTGATTGTAGGGGAATGTGGGATCGCAGAGTAAGTATAGGACATACCTTAAATGAAAATTCGGGTATGTCGACATTAGAACCACTAATAGAACTTATATTTAAACGTGGCGTAGGAAATTGTAATCGTAGCACTAGTAATAAAATGGTTAGATTAGCACGCCTTTCTCCCTGAATTCTTCTATCTATTTACTTTATTGCATTTACTTTTCGTAATTCTTAAAATCAATCTTAAAACCATATTTAATCGTGACAACAATCAAATTAGAACTATTAAACCTTAGCTCTTGGGACGACCTCGGATTTACCAAGCTACTACACTATATACGATCGGGTTCTCTGCCCGTTAGTGCGTGTATCGGTAATCGAGTTTTATAAATTTAAAACTTGGTAAAATATTATTCAAAACATTTACGCATCAAGTTTTTGGCGCCGCTGTCGGGGAGCTAAAACTAGTTTTAATTTGATTTACTAAATATTTCAATATTCATAATGGCTGAGGGGGAAATCGATAACCTGAGCAGTATCTAGCATTGACTCGAGGAAACCAGGCACCGGGCGTGGTTAAACCGAAAATTGGAGGCAATGTGAATTTCAAAATAAAAAGTCAATTCATGCAGGAATTGAGGGAGGATACCTTTTCTGGAAACAAGAACGACGATGCCCATGAGCATGTGGAGCGAGTTTTAGACATCGTCAGCTTATTCAACATACCCGGTGTATCACACGATGTTGTCATGCTGCGCGTCTTCCCTATTACTTTGACTGGAGCCGCTAAGAGATGGGTGGACAGACTTCCCCCAGGAACCGTTGATTCCTGTGATCTCCTTAAAAAGGCCTTTATCCAAAGGTACTGTCCACCATCAAGAACTGCCAAACGACTTGAGGAAATCTGCAACTTCAAGCAAGAAGGAGACGAGACATTATACCAAGCTTAGGAACGGTATAATGACCTTCTGTATAAATGCCCCACTCATGACATCAATAACCATCAGAAGGTAAACATCTTTTATAACGGTTTAGGGGCCATGAACCGCCAATTGCTTGACTCACAAGAGCCAATTCCTGGCATGACACCTATCCAAGCATTAACGACGATTCAGACTATGGCCGACCACTCCCAAAAGTGGCATGATGGGTCATCCAGCATAAGTATTAGAGGTAGTAGTTCTGAAGGGATCGCTGCTATCCTGAACAAATTAGAAAACTTAGGTCGAGACATGAAGAAACTAAAAGAGAATGTTCACGCTATTTGTGGAGTTTGTTAGAACTCCTCAGATCGTTTATAACTCGAGATTGTTTAGATCTCATCTAGGATTAACAATAACAAAGTTCATAGAATATGTATAGCGGAATTAACATAAGAACAATGTAATTGTAACAAGGTTTTTCTTCATTATCATTCACTCCAAGCCCCAATTCTACTTGATCAATGTAGAACGGTTATCTAACTATAATAGGAATCAAAGATCCTTGAGGCTAAACACAAACTAACTCTAGGCATTTTACATGAACCATACGCCTAGAACATACACTTTTTAGTCAACTACATTTTTCTGTGCACACAAACTACACGCCTGGATATCTCTTTATATAATAGAGATATCTAGGTTTACAAAGAAAACATAATACAATTAGGAATGTAAATCTTCCTAATATTTATATTTATCTTCTAAGATCAAATCTTTTAGAATCTTCATGTACTCCTACATCTTGTAGAATTCCATAATGTCGACTTTGATCCTTTTGTTTTCCTTTTGTTTCATTCTTGTTTCATTGTTTTGTATCATTGTTTTGTATCATCAAATCAATATAATTCCCAACAATCTTCCCCTATTTGATGATTACAAAACCAACATCTTGATCTTTCATGAATGAAACAATCTTCCCCTTAAATTGAAATCTCTATGCCACCACATTAAATAAGTTGCAAATCATATCTCTGTCATCTTCTTCCCCTTTTTGTAATAATCCAATAGGGGTCTTGTGAAGATATGCAACTTGGATCTTTACAACTGTAAACCATATATCACACTACTAATCCAGCCTTCCAATGACTCAAATTACCCACCATTACGCACAATAAGAAAAATGAATTTAAGCAGTAGAAACTTAAACTAGCAGTAGTAATAATGACTTAGCAGTAGTATCAAAAACCTTCCCCTCAAGTGGTGCATGAACATATCCTGATGGTTAAACACTTTGTCAATTAAGCTTCCCCTTAAACCAATATGTTAACCATCTCTTGAATCTCAAATTCTGTAGGCTTTTTATAATGATTACTGATGGAGAAAACTCAGTATTACAAACTTGATGTAGAAGGAGAATAACCCAAACTTTTGTCTTATGTCTTGTACTATCCACGTGACTCCAAACTTATACTGATAATATATAAGTAGACCTCAATCTCTTAACAAAACCCTCATCTAAATGAGACACTGAGCACTACAACGTAACTCCTTTAAGTGATAGCAAATGTGCGCATTGAGCACCATAAGAGAAATCACACATTGCTAGATTTTGCAAGTCTTCATCAACACCGTATAAGCACGAACAAGTTATCTTTAAAAGTTTGCCAGATAACTTTTAAGATATGATAAGAACACGTACCCAAGTAATTCCACTTCATCGTCAAATAAGTGATAAACAATCATCTCCGTAACCAATTAGTTCAAATAATCCAAATGCAAACCTTTTAAACGTTTAAGAACATTTAAACCAAAATCAATATGTGTGTGTTATCTAAGTTCCAAATCTGTTCTGTCCGACAACTTCATATACAACTGAGAACCAAAACATACATTATGTCCGAGATCCTTTATCCAGCGATCTAAAATTATGTTTTACCCGATATCGGATGAAGCTAACAGTTGTTATATATTCGAGCAATACTAACTTAAAACTGTTTTACTTCATTAACAGTTCTAATAATTGAAGCAGTAGTAACATACTCGAATTCTAAATAGTAACTAGGCAATTTTAACCATAACGAGCACAACACTAACCTTTTTAACCAAGCAATAGAATAAACCAACGAGCAACACTAAGT
This sequence comes from Tanacetum coccineum, assembly GCA_026074375.1. Taxonomy (NCBI): domain Eukaryota; kingdom Viridiplantae; phylum Streptophyta; class Magnoliopsida; order Asterales; family Asteraceae; genus Tanacetum; species Tanacetum coccineum. Next base: position 17,956 of record BQNB010136157.1, read on the forward strand.
TTATTAGGGTTTACGAGCACCAAAAGAATCAGTAACCTCAGTTCTATTCCCTTCTCCAACAGTAGAGTTACTCATTAACAAAGTAA